>BPLR01002632.1:0-28225 GCA_021605095.1 Caerostris extrusa | reverse complement strand
TAAATAAATTTTGGATGTGTGTGTGTGTTTGTGTGTAATTTGTGTGTGTGTGTGTACTTTTATTTTTATAGCACAATATATTATTAATATAAAGGGATACATTATATATGATTAACATATTTTAATTTAATTAATTATTTTTATATAGAAAAATTTACTCAAAATTTATCTAGTAATAAATGCTTAGAAAACTTGACTAAATTTGCAATTGATCCACGTTTTGCCAAACAAATAATGTTAACAGATACTGATTTTGAATGGAAATTTAGCTTTTCCATATTAATTCAATAACCAAATGTACCATATGTTAATAATTCACAAAGTATTATACAATTTTTTCATGAAAACTTAGCCTAAAATATTGGGAAAACTTAAAAATATGTACGATTTATAAATAAGTCAGTGAAATAATAACTTTAAAAGATAGATAAAATAACATCAATTTCGTTATTGAATTTTAAGGAATATTTTTAACACCTGATATGTTGTAGGATTGTTCATTAATTTTCTATTGAAACTTACAGCAAATATCAAACAATTTATAATATTTTTTAAATATATATATATATATATTAACTCTTTAGATGCTTTTTTAAATATTTATAAGAATCCTTCTTTTAGTCAAGTTTTTCATTCAATTTTTGAATCAGTATATATAACATTAATGCAGTTTTTCCGGAAGTGTTTATAACATAAAATTTTAAGGCATAATGAAATATTCTGCAATTTTATATCAACTTTACTTAAATGTTTTTTTTAATACAAAACTTAATTCACGAATTTAAATTTAAATACAGGTTAATTATAATTAAAATCCCACTTTCAAAATGCTTTAAAAAAAAAAAAATCACTCGTCACTATGAGTTCAAAAAAAGGTAAAAGAAGAAATGGTGGCATCAGAAAAATTCTACAAACAGTTCCACCGATTTTTCCCATCCAATATGTTTCCCACCGATTTATTATCCTTGAAGCTTTCCACTAATCGTGTCACAACTGTTGAATGACTTGGATGTCATTTTTCCGTCAAAAAACCGAAACGATGAAGCATTGAACATTACAATTTTTAATGTCAACTCATGCCAAATAGATGGTGTGTAATTTGTAATGATAAATAAAATAGAATGTAAATAAATAATTGCAATTTCGATTCAAAATATCACTGGCAGCCGAATTGACTTTATTCATGCTGCTTACAGCGCCATCTGTTAGTACACTTTATAATTTTTTGATGCTGTACCGCTTCCCCCTTCTTCAAGCATGAAAATTTGAAGTCATTGACTAAGTCATTTTTTAAAGCATTTTGAAAGGGGAGCTTTAATCACCCTGTAAAACTTACGATGTGATAATAAATGTGTTGTAACTCTGCACATTGAACACTACTGTTGGTTTAATGGACAATTCATGCCAAATACGTTGTCATTTCGATTCAAAATATCATTGGGAGGTGAATTCACTTTCTTTATGCAGCATACAATGCCATCTATTAGTACACTTTGGAACTTTCTTGATACCTTATCGTTTCTTCCCTCTTCAAGAATCCCCAGTTCAAATTTGAACTCATTGTGACGAGTGGTTCTTTTTTATACAGCATTTTGAAAGGGAAACTTTAATTATAATCACCCTGTATATTGGATTCTAACAGTGTTCGTTTAAGTGTTGTGTTAATAAATGTTGTGTAACTCTGTTAGTGCACGTTTACTAATATAACATACAATTTCGCATTTGATAGGCATTTATTTAGATTAGTTTGTTTGCTTATAAAAAATAACAGTAATAATGTTTCTGAACATTTTCGAAACACTTTTCACAAAATCAATTAGCTTAATTCCATACATGATCCAACAGAAGAAAAATTAATTTCAACATTAATCCTTTTCCCTCAAGCAGCATTAAAAGATTTTAATCATTGAACGCATTCCTGCATCGCATTCTTTTTTTATATTAACGAGATTGTTAATAATCCGAATAGACGCCCCAGCTGAGAACTGCTGTTAGCTTTTAACACCATCCTTCTTTTTAGCGTTTGACTATGAAATTCAATTAGGTGGTCCATTTAGTGAAAGAATTATTTCAACTCCGCTCTAGTACCGCTGTATAAAAGCTCTTACTCTAGTCCTTTCTCTTTTAATGTTTCCGTTAATGGGGTGTGCCGTTGCCTTCTAATAGGACAGCCCTGGTGCTCGAGTGAATGGTAGTTCCACCAGGCTATTGACTACTGCCAAGGGGTTGAGCTGTCCGCAGTTGATAGCGAATGGTGATCTTTCCGATTATAGTGATGTCTTTAGGGTCCCATTCTTGTTGTGTAAAAAGACCAAAGGCTTCAGCAACAGGGTTATTGAGGGAAGTTAATGGCGGTTCGTTTTTCTTTCCTGGCAGCCCGAATGGTAACGCAGATTAAATTTGTACCAAATAACCACCAATAAGTATTAGTTTGCACTTGGAGGATAAATTGGTCTCTTCCCGGAATGTTTATTCCAGTTGTTTGGGTAATGTCAATGGATTAAAATGCTGAAACCTAATCTGCTTTTCCATTTCTTTTTTTTACAGAAAGAAAGGAGTAATATCTTTTTGTTTTTGTTTTTAGGAGAGATGGGTTTGAATTTATAAAAATTTTTTAATTATAACAATAAGTATATAATTATTATAATAATTTCATTTACAATAATTTCATTAATAATTTTATTAAGATATTGTCTGTTTGTAAAAAAAAAATATCTCAGAATTTAAAAAATTTTTTCTATAATAAAAAAAATCTTTAATTCAAATATTTACTTAAAATTACTTAATTAAATTTGTAAAATGAAAACTTTCACAACATTTATATCTACGTCTAATGTAATAATATATATATATTTGTAAAGTAAATTTATGGATATATTTGTTTCGCTACATTAAAACATCTTTTATATTGAAATAAGCTATTATATTGCTTATTAAATTATTTAAATACTTTTGAAAAGTATATGTTTTTTTTTGCTATTTTTGTACCATAAAATATTAATATAGCAACATATTATTAACATAAAGAGCTACATTAAATGTGATTAAAATTTAATTCAATTATATTTATTTAAAAACGAAAACGATTTATTTAGGAATAAACCTACCTTAAAATTGAACTAAGAATAAATATCTTAAAAACTTTATAAAATGACTAATTGTTTAATTGATCCACCTTTTAGAAAACAAATTAAGAGGATAAAAAGAAATTAATTTTGAATGGAAATGGGAAATCTTCATATTATTTCTGTAACCATATGTACCATATTTTAATATTGAAATATGCAATATTAATATTTACTCATTGAGAATATATTAAGTTTTTTTTAAATTTTAAGCAAAAGCATTTCGTTATTTTTTTTAAAAATTATTTTCTAAAAAGATTTGTTAATTTAATAAATTAAGCGTAACAGTAAGAAACATTTTTTTTTTTTTTTGCATTACATATTTTAGATACACGATATAAAACCTGTAAAATACAAATGGTTTTAAAATACATATTTTAAAAACGCTAAAAGATAAGTGAAATAAAGAAATGCAATTTATTTTTCAGGCATTGAATCTTTTAACCAATAATTTAAAAAAAAAAAAAAAAGAAGGTATATTGGGTTAAAAAGTTTTCTTTTAGATTTTAACTGCATAATATTTACTCACTAGAAAGAACGTAAAAATATTTTTATTAAATTAGATTAAAAATAAACAATAAATTGAATTTTTACAAAATAATGTTTTCGTTTTATCAGTAAACTGCTGCAAATGTTGCACCGAAATATTGATCGTAAAAGCTTAATGTATCACTTTATTTAAGAAAATCATTTTAAGAAAACATTATCGCTTTTACAACCTTAGAACGAACCTGGGAATTTTATACATTTATTCGGTAATGCAATTGTGGGAGTTTCCTGTTACGAAAATTTCTTTTTATTAAATTTTCAAACCCCAGCGTATCTTGGGGATAAAGCGAACATTACCAACGAAATAGTTTATTGACTTCCGCTAAGGTACAAAAAAAAATGAGATGGGATCAAAAAATAAATCCTGGAACGTTTATTCAGTCTAAACTACTTTATGAGCAGAGTTCCTTTTCTCTGAGGAGTCTTGGTTTAAGGGTCAGAACTCACTTCTATGCCAAATTGTTTGAAATTGTGAGTGTTTTGAAACGATAAGCTTGGTGAAAAAGAAAATCCATAGAATTTGGTACAAAAAGAGCCAACCAGATTTGTCACTTTTAATTTTTTTTTTTTTTTTTTTTTTGAAATATTAGTCCTGGTTGAGTTTTGATGTCATTTGTTACTAGCAAAACATGTTCAAAACAGACTGTAAAGTTATTATTTGAACATTATATCTTCTCCCTAAAAAAAAGAGCAAAAATAATAATAAGGTAAGTGAGAAAAATTGCAATCTAAACCAGTAACAACGAAACTTTGAAACGAAAAAGGAAATTTACAGAATTTTGTTTAAAAACTGTAACCTGATTTATCACTTAAATCCTCCTTTTTTAATATTGAACATTTTTTATGTCATTTACTATTGAAATATCGGTTATAACCAAATTGTTGGATTATAAATTGAACATTAAATCTATTTAAAAAAAAAGAGAACAATAACAATTTCCATAAGTTTTATTAAATACCGAATTATACATGATGTAAACAAGGAATTTACCGTAAAGGGTAAGTAATGACGAGTAACCACTAAAGTAAACCAGGAAGGCGCACAGTATTTGACTTTTTAAAGTCACAAAATTTGTTTTGATTATTTAAAAAGCTACTTCGATTATTCATAAATATTTTAACAGCAAACTATTGGTCCAATTAATGAATTAAATAGTTCTTAGTAATAATATTGTTTCTTGCCTTTTTTCGCAAATTGTATGAGTTTATATTGTCATTTTATTTGAACTAAACATTGCGTGATCAATATTTCTTTTATTATTATTATGGATTATTTTTTAATTGAAGAAATTGTTGCATTTCATCTTTAATTTATATTTAATTAAATTTATTATCTTAAAAAAGGAATGAAAACAACAAATGCATCTATAATATCAAAAATGTAATTCTTTGAACTAATAACATGTTGTCCTTAAAATAGAATGCAGATTGTTAATGAAAACTAAGAATTAGAAATGAAATTTCATTATTTAAATGAACATATTCTAAATAAAGTTTTTATTTTTATAAAAGTGTTCAGTTTTTAAAATGGCATTTTATTAATAGCTGTTTTATTGATAAAAATATTTCTTTTACATTAAAAGTTTAATTTTTGACAATGTACTGCTTTCCACACTATCTATTGCATAGCAACACGAAACAGGATCAAGCGAGTTCCGTTCCAGTTATGATAAGCCATTTGTCCCAGTGGTTGCAAACCAAGATAAGAAAATAAACTATGTTTCAGAAACAGTCATTAATAAAAGTGTAGGAAGATGTTTTGTTTACAAACATTTACGCAGTTTCAAGTTCACTCCCAAAGCAGAGAAGCCACATCGTGCAAGTCCCTGATCTCTGTTTGTTTAGCACTATTCTGAAGTAATCTTGCAAATATATTTCTCTAAAGAAATAACAACAATGTTTGCATTTCCATAAATAAGAGTTCTGGCAAGGATTCCAAAAATAACATAAATTATTTAATTATTGAAGAAGCTATTGGCACACTATGGGGCTGTCGCGCCATTGAAGAAAAAAGAATAGTACTTTATTTCATATAAAATTTTCAAATATATTTAGAAATAATGAATTGTGTTATACATTATTGTTATTGGTTAAAATATATTTTATTCAAATTCCAGGTATGCTATTGGAAATATTCCTTAGTTAAAAATATTTCTTATGTCTCCCTTTATAAAATGATACTAAAGCAATTTACTTAAAAAATAATTAATTTTAAAATTATAATTACTCCTAGATAACTCATTTAAAGAAGATGACATGAACAACATGAACAAATTTAACAATAATAAAAAGTATAGTAAACTCGTAATTAATAAAATGCGAGTTTTTAATTTTCAAATATCTGCTGTATAAAGCTTGACTAAACTATTGTACTATACCATGATTTCAATTTCTCACATTATAGATATAGTTTACTAAACTCTAAATGTCCTATTTTATTAATGAACCAACTTTGTGAAGTCGAGTGCTTATGGCAGGCTTCCAACATTCATAACCGATATTTAGCGTGTAATAGCTTAACCGTATAAAATTAATGATTTTTCGCTGGAAAATACCTTGCACACTATCAGTTAGATAATTTTAAAGATCTAATTATTCAACACTGTTGTGCAGTATTATAATTTAACCAAACAGGCTCACTTTATTTAAATACTGATACTTTGAATTCTTGGCAAAAAGTTAGAGTTGATTTTCTTGTAACTTTTATTATAATATAATATTTTAACTAAAGAGATTTAAAAAATAAATAAATAAATAAAATTAAACTTGTGTGAATTTTTAAATAGCATTAGAAAAATAAAACCAATTATTAATTTAAAAACATTTATACCAAAAAATCAAAATTTCCTACAAAGTCTTAGTTAAAGTAAATTTTTTAACTTAATTAATTTTATTTTTCACAATTCTAGTCAAAAATTTAATTTAAAAAGTTAAAACAATAATAATTATAATTTTCTAAATTATATTTAAATAAACGTCATCAAAATAAAAAGTAATTACATGCACATAAATATATTTATATATTCAAAAAAATTATGATATTTTCGTGAAAATGAATTGAAACTAAATATAATTTAAAAAAGAAGAAATTCAACATTATAGTGTGCAGGTTGGGCAACAGGCTCATTTACTGGAATGGTTGGGTTGAGATACTTGAGGCACAGGTTAGAGCTCACAGCTTTATTGACTCATTATAAACACGATAACATACAATTAGAGACATAAAATATTTAACACATTTATGTACACATAGTTATAGATTCGTGGAAGGTCTCCACTTGCAACTCGATTTTTGCTTATATATTTATAGGGCGCAAAAATATACTTTCTCCAGGTGACAGTTGTAAAGCTTTTTAATGCGTCGGAATGCGCTAAATAGATTTTCTCTCTGGATGACAGATATAAACTAAACGTTTCTCATTATATTTAAATAAACGCGTCAAAATTTTCCTCCCAGATGAAGTCTCGAATTCAAATGATATTTTTCTGAACGGCAAAAACCAAAAGGTAATTAATAATGGTTACAATATTTTTTTACAATTCTAAGTATTGTTTGGAATATATTTTTTAATTGATTTTTACTTATATTTTCGAAAAATACAAATTTTTGACCACATAAAAACTAAACTAAAAATGAGATAAAAAAGATTTCATTTTACTTAAGGCAATAACTATATTTCTTGTTTTTTTCCCTGAGATATATTTCAGTTATTAAAACTTCTTGTTTTACTCTATGATAAAAAAAAAAAAATTCTGCATGAAATAAAATCAGAGAATTTTATGCTAAAAGTTTTTATCTATTAACCATGCTTAATGTTTTATATTATAAATCATTTACTACATTTTATTTTACTTTATATGTTTTATTAGAGGCTTAAAAAAACCTTTTTTTTACCCAAATGCTTTTCAACAAATCTAAAAGATTCAATATTTTTTATTTTTCAAAAATGAAAAATTTTCTAATAAAATATTAAACAAATGATAAATAATATTTACACATAAAAAAGGTCACAGAAGTTCTAAAAGACTTTCAGTTATAACTTAATAACATGTTTGCAATTGAAATTTGAAAACTCTTCTTGGGTAATTTCCATCAATAATATAACACAAATGCGAAATCTCTGATTACAAAATATTATTCTGGATAACATGTTAATACTATATTTTACCACTTTACTACATTTTGTTTTACTTTACATATTTTATTAGCTGTTTAAAAGCCTCTTTTTTTACCCAAATTCACTCAACAATTTTAAAAGTTTCTATTTTTTTTTTTTTTTTTTTTTGAAAGTCTTCTAAATTATAATGCATTTTCTGAAAAAAAATATAAATGTGTTATTGTTAAACACATATAAAAGTCTCACAGAAATTCTAAAAGACTTTCAGCTATAACTTAATAATATTCTTTGAATTCTTCGGTAATTTCCATCAATAATATCACACAAATGCGAAATCTCTGATTGCAGCCATATATTATTCTGGATAACAAGTTTATCTGCTAGGCAAAATGTACGCTGAAATTGCATTACTGCCCTTTCCGTCCCAGCGACTTCTATCTGTTAAATTTAATATGCAGTCGGATGCTTTTCCAACTCTGGGGAGAAGGCCAGGAAACACGAAGTAATTGAGAAGCTCTTACAATGCCTTCGAGACACTTTGTTGCCAATCGTGTTTCCAATTGCAGTCGTGACTCTGAAGATCTGCAAGAACACTTGATTACTCTGGCGCATCGGATCGAGAGATCACCAAGTAATCGATGCGACAATGCATGGAGTTCTACAGGCTGTTAAGTATCGCATATTGATTAAACATAGATTTTTATCAGGTATATCTTGAGTTAGCGTAAAACATACAAAAGTCTGCATAAAAATGATCAATAGTCTCTATTAATAAAATGTTAAATTAAAATTGGTATAATATGGTTTAATAAATATTTTAAAAATTTTGATTTAATGCAATAAATAAGAATGAAATTCTGAAGTTCATTCATTCATATCATTAAATATTACATTTAACAAAAAAAATGCATTAGAAAATTATATAATTAGGTATATGAATATATAGCCAGTGCCTGTATATATAGCCTGTAAGTATGAATTTCATGAACTCAAAATGATTGGAAAACAATATTAATCTAAAACTTATGTATTAATAGGTATGGACATTTATGAGTGCGGCTTTATTATCTTCAAAGATTTATTATCGGTATGCTTAAATAACTTGGCATTAAGAAGTTGCAAGTTGTGCTATTACTACGACACAACACCACATCACGTCTATGTAGCTAGAGCATAGAAGTAGCTGTACAGTTTTCGGAATGGCATGGGGAAATTCCATGTGTACACAATAATATAGAGGGAATCATTAAACTCAGGAGATTAAATAGTGGAGTAGGGATGAACGTTGAAGTGAATTATTAAATAGAACTGGATTAAGAAGACACTAGGGGTGCAGAATTTGCTTGGGATTTCAGCTGAGAAGTAAGGGAAAAAAAGGAAACTAAAACGCATGCTTTTACTTTTGACATCTCAGTGATTAAATAATTATAATGTTATTTAAAAATAAACGATATAAATACTAAAATAAAACACATATAATAATTTTAAAAATTGAAAATAAATATGATCCAAACTTATATATTAGATGAATCTCTGATACGAGAAGAAATTTATATGTAATATTTATAAAAATTAATGCAATATAATATAATTCCGAGCATTTCATTTAGATATGTAATAAAATCGAAGTGTAATATAGAATACTAATCTCTTAAAGTATTCATCAATGAATGATTAAAAAAGATTAATGGTAGGGTAGTTAATAAAATTAGAAATTTGTTCGTTAATGACAGAATGCGAGAAAACATATCAGCGATAGTAGGTTTCAAGGCTCGGGTTGAAAAAGTGAATTTTTAGGGTGTCTCTAGAAAGTAAAACAAAAACTAATTTGTTATTAGTATTGATAAGTAATCATGACTTAAATATATTTCTAATAATGTATTACTTTTGAAAAAAATTAAACAAAAGTGCATAAAAATAAAATTTAAACCACTCCAACATTTCCACCTTTTTTAAAGAGTTTTAATAAGCTGTAGATGAAAATAAATTTATGAAAAAAAATTTTTTTAAACATAAAGATGGTTTATGATTGTAAAACTTACGAATGTAATACGCCAAGTTTTAGATAATTTCTATTACCCAGATCTTAAAAGTGTTTAACATTATAACGTACATAATGCAAATAAGAGTTGTTAATAACGATAAGTTTCACATATTAAAAACAAATTAGGTGGAATTTAATGCTGTCTTATTTGGAATACAGGACTTATGACATACTTTCAATGTAGACGAAAACCCTAAAAGAAAAAATTGCAATAGAAATTTCGGTTTCAGGCAAGATATTTGATCCTCTTCCACCTCTCGATTTATAACGATTTTTAAGAACAAATACACTTATCCTTTTGCAAATAAAATAAAAAAAAAAGATGGAAAATTTAATTAGAGCTAGGATATAGAATAGTGTATCCAAGAATAAGTTGATAATAACTAAGAATAAGAACCCATATGAAGCAAGAATGTTTTAATAATGTTGGATTTTTGTCTTTAAATGCAATTTTCACAAAAAAAAATTTTCAAATTTCTGTGCACCTCTTCTACAAAAAGTATTGTATTCATAGTTTTAATTATTTGCACATAAATATCTCATGTACAGAAGATTATACAAAAATGACTTAATGAATTAATGAATGAAAATGATGTTAACAATTTTTGTGGCAACATTTGTTTTACAGCAATTTTAGGTGAAAAACATTTTTTGGTTAAAAAGAAAGTTAAAAAAAAAAAAAAAAGTTTAAACTAATAATTTATTAAAAGTTCATTTCAGTAATATATATAATGTACATTTAATATGCAAAAACATTTCAATTTTAAAGTTATAGTACTTTTCGAGAAATTGTATATTGGAATTGATCATTTTAACATTATCGGTAGGTACTTCCGTAATGTTGAAATGGATATGGAAAAAAGGCATAATTAAACATAAAATAAAAAAGATCATAAATAAAAATAAAGCTAAATATATATAAATATACACTAATTGAATATAAATGCACAATTAAACATTAATTAAATATAAATGACTAATTAAACATTAATAAACATGACTGCACAATTAAATATAAAAGTTTTTATAAAATTATCAAAAATATTAGAAAAAAAAAGCAAATTAATAATTGCTACATTTTTTTTACCAAATTAATTTGCCTTAAACAAATATTTACTAAAGAGTTTTAAAAAAAAGAAAGAGAGAGAAACAGAACGCAATAATAAGGAAGGCAAATTAACAAATAATTAGGGTTAATTATTTTCAGCTTTCACTTAAAAGTTTATCATATTTCGTATTTTGAATAGGGGATCCTTTGGTGTCAATCCTCTTTAACTACTGACTTTATATGATTTCTTGAAATGCAATGATAAATACCAAAATCAGTGGGAAGGATGTTAATAATGCCATGATAATTACCATGATTAGGGAGCCGTATGTGTATAATGCAATGATAAATGCCATGATTAGTGAGTGGGATGTGAATAATGTAGATGTTTTTCAAAGCCTGATGTTTAATTATTGAAGTGAAATCTCGTTAAAACATCTTTATACAACTATAACTTTGGGATATCGAGAGACTATATCCAATTATTAACAAACATTATTATCATTGAATTAGAATATAACTATTAAAACATATAGTTATACTGGTGGAAAAAATGCCTGCCAGATGCACGAAATGAAAATTTTAATTGAGTTTTTAAAATTATCTAAAGTGTTTATTTTCAAATATTTTTTTTTCAGTTCATGATTACATAAATATGTAAATAATGAAAAAAATTATAATTTTCATAAAATCCAGATGACTTATGCACTGTAAAAAAATTCAAAATCTTATCAATACACAAAAACATTAACATACTTTATAGCGAAGTGTAAAAATTTTATTTTCTTTAAATGTTATTTAATATTTTCAGTTTACAATCCATCACAAATATGAAACGGTGATTTCACTAATATTTTAATTCTGAATAACGACTTTAGCGCTAAATAATCAGGCAACTTCATTATCTCTCATCTCTTCCTAATGCGGACTGATGGCCAATTGGCTAGCTATCTGCGTCTTGGTACCACAGGCACCAGGTTTGAATCCTGGAGATGGCAAGTGTTTATGAGTGGTATGGAATCCACTTTAAACTGTAGATCCCACTATGTTTAGCCCTCTTGAGCACAAGACGATCGTAGAGCGACGAACCGAACCAAATCATCTCTTTCTAACGGCTTTAATCTGTTACATTTAATATATAGGCCTTTACTGCCTTCATTGTAGCGTAAAACCGAAAACCACTCGGTAATGAAGAAGTTCTTACAATGTCTTTCAAAACTTTTGTCGACTTTGTCATTGCAGATGTTGCCAATCTTGTTTCCATTTATAGATATGACTCTTAATATCTACTAGAAACTTGATAACTCTAGTGCAGAGAACTGGAGGGCCATTGTGTAATCGATATACGGATATGGCGCAACATTGTAGTAGATTTTCTTTACATTGATAAAAAAAATGTATCGCAATTTGTTGTTTGATTATAATTGACTTTTATTAAAACTGAATAAAAATTAAATATATTGTCTAAAACATTTAACTAAATATGTAAATAAAATATATAATTTCTATATATTATAAAGAAATATATTTTATATATTGTTTCTGCATATGTTTTAATAGTTATTAAAATATTCAATAGTATATTCAAGATTTATAATTATTGTCAGCAAATATGAGATGAATGTGGTATTTTTATTAACAAAAATTTAAGAGAATATAACTTTCTCCCTTTGAATTCATCAGCGTACTATTTCAGTAATTCAAGCCATTGATTTAATGCAAGTGCAAAACACTGAATACACCATTATTTTATAGATAACAACTTTAGCACTAATTAAAAGCTAAGCTCAAATAACATTACTCCTCTACCTTGTTTAACGGCTACAATCAGTTTAATTTAATACGTAATCCAATGCTTTTCTGGGGAGAAAACCGGAAAATACTTGGTAATTGAGAAGTCCTTTGAAGAGGATTTTCAGACAATGTTGCTGTTTTTGTCACTGGAGAAGTTGACATTCTTGTTTCTAGTTACAGATGTGATTTAGTAGAACTAAAAAACAATTGATTGATTAGTCTACTATTGGATTGAGAGATTATTGGCGTATTGATTTACGGATGGGGTGGAACTTAAAAACGGTTATTTTACAGAATGGTAATAACAGTTATAATAACGATAAAAAAGAAAAAAACTGTCTTGTATAAGAATGATTTATTACGCATTTCACCCTGTAAATTCAAATTTTAGTTTATATAGATGTAGTGTTTCATAAGAAAAGAAAAATTACGAAGTGGGATTTAATCTCCGGTGATAATTCACTTTGAGTGTATTTCGTGAACGAGCTAGAAGACTAATCGTCGACTACTGCTGTTGGCGAACTTTGTAGTATGTGCCTTTAGAAACAATAAGATTCGATGGAGCTTGTGGCCTATGTGAAAGCCTTGCATGGGCAATCGGATTTCTTGATATGAACTTACTGAATATTTTTGTATGATACACAAATGTGGGTCAATAATCCCTAAAACCTTCAGTAAGAAGATAACTACTCTCTTATCACCAGGTAAATTCTGTGTCGTCATATGTGGAAATCGCTGAAGTATGTAAGTAATAAAAGATAGTATGCCTCGATAAAATACTGAATTCAATTTCAAAGAAGATTGCTATCATCATTTTAATAATCAAAAAGACTCAGTGTTATTAACAGACTAGTCTTTAACATAAAAACTATTCGATGTGTTCTCACACGCAACCGCAAAGAGAGCATGACAGATCTCCACTCCATCTATATTAAATGGGTTGAAATTAAATGGATTGACATATTAATGGATTTCAAGGTTAAAGTATATGCGAGAAGAATAATTTCAAGTGCAAAATTGTGGTACAATAATAAGGAATGCAGCTTCGATGTATGCATACGATCATGCATTTTATCATGCAGGGATGTCATTTTATGAGATTTCATGGCTTATTTACTTGGTCAGTCCAATCAGCAACGGTCGGCGATGATGACGCTGAGTAAGTCGTCCAATAATTTCTCATAAGTGTTCGATAGGTGAAAGATCTGGTGAAGACAAATTGGCTTACTTTGTAGAGCGCGTTGGGTTACAATAACAGTACTGGTACGAATGTTATGTTTGGAAACGCCGCATAATTTCTGTAGCACCAGCGTGTCTACTATGCATACAGACAAACGGCTCTTATCTGAGAGCATGACAGGTCTCCACTCCGTCCGACAATAAGCTCTACCTTGGTACCACTGAAGTCACACATGGCGGAGATTTGGAGTTGATGGCAGGAGCGCTACAGAGTGTCTAGCTTGAAACAGTTTTTCGAGTACACGATTTGTTATAGCTCTCTGCGTCCCTCTGCTGCCAAAAGAAATTCAATTTCTGCTTCAAATATAATACGATACATTATAACATTGCAGTGAATTGCGACAGTAGTTTCTCGTGATCATTGCTACTAATGATCATACATACTGGATACATTCTTGATAAGTTTTTCTGAAATAAATATCGCAAATTGGAATTCCAACTTCCAGTAGTTTTGATATGGGGACTGATGGCCCAGTGGCTAGATCTCTGACTATTGGTACCACAGGTTTCACTTTCAAATCACGGTGGTGTCTTGGATGTTTGTAGTGTTTCGGAATCCACTTTAAGCCGTAGGTCCCGGTCTCATATGACCGCAGAGCGTCACAGAGCCCACATCATTCCCAAACTGTAAAGTAGCAATTCAGCTCTAAGCAGAGTGATGTGATGTGATGTGGTGTGGTAGTAGTAGTTCTATGAAAAATAATATTATATATCAGAAAAAAAAATTTTTTAAAGGATAGATGATAATAGAGAATTCTATCCATCACTTACCCACTTAAACATTTTTTATTTATACAGATACAGCCGTGCTATATATAACGGTGCTAGATATATGCCTAGGCTTGTAGTTTAACCAGATATTCATCAACGTAGAAGTTTCTTTTTTTTACTATACTTCTGTCATGAGCTACTTATCTACACAACGAACAACCCACCGTCTGTCGATATAGAGCGAATACTGATTTCATGTATGCTCAGAATTTACATATCTTACCATAGATAAACAAAGGGTCCCACTGGAAAACTTGCTTGTCACCATGAGACGTTCATACGCGATGGGTAAATCGACATCGTAACCCTCGTTTTTTAATTTTCATCGTTTCTGACAGTAGAAGATGTCACCAATTAATTCGAACTTGAGGTATCCTGAATGTTATCTGCTCATGTTGACACTGGGCAGAAAGTTTGAAATCAGATTTGCTCAGTCACTGGCCGCTGCAGAACAAATTTATGAATTAGTCTTTGAAAATTCTTTTTCTACTTTTTTTAGACAAGAATACACAGATACCTTATATTGTGTCCATTTTGCTTTAAAATTATAATTAATAATTTTGAAATTATTTATTATAACTAATTATTTGATTTTCAAATTGTGTTTGAAAAATAAATCTGGAAACATGATTTAATTGTAGTTTAATAAAACATATACAAATATTAAGAAAATATTGTATTTAATTCTTTTGGTTCTGTTGCACAGATCCTTGATTGATAATGTGTTAACCATAATACAGAATCCCGTTTAAGTAATTTTTTTTATCTGTACAATATTTATTATGTTCCATGTAAAAATTTTAAACTGCTAAATTAGACATTAATCTTCACAAGTGGGATTTGCAACACATGCACATATCCAGACATACTTGTAATATCGATAAATATAAATATACACCCTTGGACTAATGACTTTCGCATATGGTACTGCAGAAGTATAACACAATATACACAATATATACACTATATAACAAATATTAAAACACTTATTCAACTATTGTAATGTATATGAAATTATGTTTTGCTCTTTTTATTTATTATTTAAATAATATGCATATAAATATATATTTTAAGGGTACTGAATGGGAGGCAATTTTGTGTTTATATATAATTACTGTTATGGATTTGTTATGCGATTTGATTGCGTTTCTATGAAGCCCATTTAAATTACATATAGTGAATTAGTTGTAGCTTTTCATACATGCTGAATCGTATTTATAATTCATTGTTTTTTGTATTGTTTTTCAATTACATATCTTTCTATTTTATTCAAATACTTTTTTCTTTCCACACACACACACATAAATATTAGTATATTGTGTGTTATGTATTTGAAATTTTTGTGTGTGTGACCCATGGCCTTAACCAGACTACATTTACCTCTTACAGACATAACGAACCAACACTGATAACAATATGCAATCCATCCCCTTCATTATATTTTAATTTTACGGAATAATTTAAAATTAATATATTTCAAACATTTTGATTTTACCTCATTCACTACTTATGCAAGTGGATGCCATATTGATCACCCCACAACAGGCAAAATGAATAATAAAAAAGATAAAATGATACTTTTCAAAAATTTGAAAAATGTATTCCGAAACATACTTATGGGAGCGAATTTCAACTAGCCATTAGGAGAAGCATCCTTCAGAAAAAGTGTTCCACCCCCAACCCCGACCCCTCTGGTCTTGCAGGGGAATATTTTGTGAGGTTCTTTTTTAGCATCGGTTGTAAATTGCTTTCGGTATAATGCTTCTTCTTTAAATGTGGTGAGGAAATAGCTACATTATTCCGATTAAACATGGAAATGCAAATGCCGAAATAGGAATGTAAGTGGCTGAGCGTCGCCCGAGATGATGTCCCAGTTGACACCTCAAACCTTCGGCTTCTCGAAATCGGAATGTGTCACAAAATGAGCTGCAATTACCGAGACGAGTGACTGAATAAGAGACGTGTTTCTCTAGTCAGGGGAAAGCGTATTTTGTTGTTTTCTTCATTTTAGTAAATGGAATCAATGTTCTTGAAGAATATTTTTTTAAAATATATGCATCATGTTTTTAGATGCTTATTTTTAGTAAATCTCATCTACATCAAATGCGTAAACAATGTATATAGATATGTAGATGTATGTAGATAAATATCTGTTATCTTAGGCAAATGAAACTGATCAACATCCAAATGTAATTATTTCACACCATTTCTTTGTTCCGAAAATATTAAAATATTGAAATAAAATAAAGAAAGTCATGAAAATAAAAAAAATAAAAAAAGAGCCAAGAAAATAAAAATAAAAGTCCTGTAAACAAAAAATAAAAAAATAAGAAAAGAAAAATTAAGATGCTGTCGCCAAAAATAATATACGGATATTATCAGAAATATTTTTAATTGGAAACCTTGAAAATCAGATTTATTTGAGGATGATTTATGAATTGTATATATCTTTCTAATTAGCTATCGAAAATCTTTCTTAACAGTTAGCTGTCAAAAGTCAATCTTAGCAGTTAGCTGCCGAAACTCCATCTTAGCACCAAGCTGGTCAATTGTTAGGACAACTTGAAGAAGCTCAGATAGGTGCCGATCATTGTAAACGAACATATGTTTATTTATAATAAATTTAATTGTTGAATACAAAAATACACAATACAACACCCCCCCCTGCACATAATGTTTTGTTTTAGAAATTTTTGTTCCGGAAACTTTCAAAACTTATTATTTCTAATTTATATATATATATATATATATTTAAGGTATAAACAAGCAAAATATATATATATATTGCCTGTTTGAATTTATCTTCTTGAAATTCTACAGCCGCTATATGTCCAGCAACTGTTGTTGAGACGTAACAGCAATTCTTACTTTCTTTAGAGTACACGTAGGTAATAGGATATTATTTATTAGTCTATAATTTTTTTAATTTTTTTTGTATCCGAAATGGGTAACAAGACTTCGTTTAGATTGAAAAATCTGTTTACTCATGTTTTGCTGAACTACTACCACATCAAATTTTTCATTGAGCATTTAATGATTCTTAACTATACCGTACTCTTGTTTATTTATCCCTTTATATTTCTGAGAATATATATTTCTCTTAAGATAAAAATTTTCCCATTAAGGATTTTCAAATTTTTCATCCTTATCCGGAGTCAAGTTTCATGATTTTATAAATATAGTATATAAATCTTGAGATATATATTTCTACATGAACAAATAACATTTAATAACAAAAGAGTTAATATTTTAAATGGAAATATAATGTTTCTCTCACGAAGATGAAAATTTTCAACAGCATATAAAAAAAAATTACATATTCTGATGTTCTTTTCATTTTAATAAATGAGATGTGTCTAAAGATCATTTTTAAAATATTAGTTTTAAAATTTTTAGATTATTTTTTGTGGTAAGTCTTTTCTTTACCAAATGCAGGAAGATTGATTACAAAAATTATTTATGAACAATAGGTTCATTTTAATAGCTGTATAATTACTATTACAATGTTTAATATTGTGGATATTATAATGATATTCATAAAGTATTTTATATAAAGGAGTTTTATGTTGTTTTTTTACAGTACTGAATATGATTATTATGTTGCTTCTTTTCGAATGTGCACCTCATGTTTCATCTTTTAATATAATTCACAGTCAGACTCGTAAATAGCTAGGATATACGAATGCTTGGAATCGAAGGAGCTTTCGGTGTTTGTTGAAGACTTGATGGAAATTATGATAATGTTATAATAATTGATTAAAGCCTTCTTGGTAAGAGATTTTCGAGTTTATCCTTATACAACACTCAAATGCAAGGCAAATGCACTTAAAATCTTCCCAAAAAAGCAATGGCCTTACCTCATCACTCGTTGGTGTGTTGTTTATGCAACACGTAAATGAAAGTCGAGACACAACAATGATCAATAAAAGCGCAATTCAAATCAAGAAATTTTTCATTAAACATCTATGAATTAGTGCCTTGTAAATATTTGATATATATTTTTTTTAATTTTTCAAAGAATTTTGATATAATTATGTTATTGATAGAAATTTTAATTTTACAATTAAAATATCTATCAATAACAAATAAGTTTAATAATCCCACTTCGATACAATATTTCTAAACTTATCTCAAAATGCTTGTATGTTTAATTACTTTAACTCATGGTTTAATGGGTATTTTAATAAATACATAAACAAATTTATTAAAGGTTGCTACGTTCATTTGTAGGGTATGAAAATGTGGTAGAAGTTTCAAACCCTTTATTTTGCAACTATTGGAATAGCCTAGTAAAATTGGCCCAATGTTGAACTAAGGACAAATATTTTTATAAGGGATTAAGAAGTTCACACTTTTTTTAACCATAAATAATGTGCATTTACCTTATATTGCAATCCATAAATAATGTTCATTTTAAAATATAAAATTCCGATATAGTTCAAGTTTTTAAATTTTTTATGCAATTTTGTTTCAAAATGATTGTAAGCTAAACTGACATAAAAACTTCATACGTCATTCAGTTGAAAAATATCTTCAAGTGCATTTAATTACACTGTGTGAAAATGATTATATTACAGCATAGATAATTGAATGTACTATAAATAGTTATAATAGTGTACGTTAATAGTTACTATGATATAATAGTAATTTCTTATGTTGCGATCAATAAATAACGTTATTTTTTAAAATATAAAGAGCCGATAGAATTCAGGTTTAAAATTTTTATGCACTTTTGTTTCAAATTGATTTTAAGATAAATTGACATAAAAATCTTTTAGCTCATTCTGTTGGAAAAAAATTTTCAAATGCTTTTAATTACACTGTGGGAAAATGATTGCATTGCAGTATAAATAATTGAATGTGCTATAAATAGTCAGCATATCTTCATTTGGCACTACTGAAACAAACAAATAAACGAAAAAAAAATCGCAATTGTAATGGGAGAACAAAGAACGAATTTACTCGCCACTGAAGCGTTCCTATAATTTATTCAAGAGTGTTTAACAAAATCCACTTAACAGTTGGCAAACTTTTCCTTTCTCTTTGCCAAGGGTTTTCTTCCACCTGATTATCAGTTCACCTGAAAACTAGCGTAATTAATACGAAACCTACATTTTCCGATGAGAGTTCAGTGATTAAATATGCATTACTCCGAGTTTAATTCAGCGAATTTTTATCCGGCGTTGTAATCGTTAAATCGAGAAGAGGTAGGCCGACGTGCCGGGATAAAAGACTGCTTCTCTGATAATTAGAAAAGCAAAATTTTGCTTCTCATCCGATGCTTCGTTTGCGAACAAAGACGCGCCGGGGTGATTGGACGGTTTGAAGCAGGGAGGAATTCAAAATGCCTGCTGAAAGTTCGAAAGGAATTTTTGAAATTTGATCGCAGAGAAGAATTTATTAATTATGAAAACTCATTGTTTTTGCGCGGAGCATTTGTTTCGTCTGGGAATTCGATAACATTAGACTTGTTACTGAATTCATTAAATAGTTGATTTTTCAGGAATCGTATATTCAACATATAATTTACATTTATTTGCATAAGAAATAAATTTTCCAAATGATTAAAATCTTAATTGGCTTTTGTGTAATTGTGGCATTTAATTGCAACCATTAAAGCTGGAATTAAAATAATTGAAAGATTCATATAAAATGGAGTATTGAATTAATTTTAATGAAATATAATATCTACTACAACATTTTAAATATAATGGCTATTATTTAATTATAATACCCATTGTATTGAAAATGCCGTAGTTATAATATTAATATTAAGAATTTCGTACGTATTATTGAATGAAGTAAATAGTTTCGAGATGTTTAAAATAGTTAAAATTTTAATTATTAAATAAAGTTGAAAATTAAATTATTTAAAAATAATCAATAAATAAAAGATGCATTAACTTTTCAGGGAAGTATTAAATTATTGCATTTATGGCTAGTTGTAACTATTTTACAAAATTAAATTACAATTACACTCTTGACTAAAACTTTATAAAGTTAATATATACAATAAAATATACTGTTAAACAAATATAAACAATTATGTTTGAGGATCAACACTAAATTGATATAAAATAAATAACATTCATAGTTTTTAAATATTAGCATATTTATAAACTATGAATGTAGTTAATAAACCAGATAAAATTATTAATGAATACTATTTTTGAAATATAATGACCATAAATTTAATTTAAATTGATGAATAAAATATACACATTGCATTATTGTGCAAGCAAATATATAAATATAATAAAATATATAACTATATTTATTATAATAGCTATTATAATAGCTATTATAATAACAATTAATATAATAGATATACTTATATGATTAATTCATTTTAAATTATAAGACATATTTGCTATCATATGTTGATATAATGTTGTACTGTTATGAAATCATTAATGTCACCAAAAACAAATGTTAGATGGAAACATTGCTAAGTTAAAGAATTGTTAAGTTAAATTCAGACAAAGAACTAAATACACAGAGAACTAAATTGCTCAGATTTGGTCCAAGTTGAGTATGCAAAATTATTAATTGAAGATGATTTGCTGTTTAAGGGAAAATGTTACTGCATTTAATTTTTTTATAATACTGCTTATTAATAAACTTAGTTGATATTTGCATTATATAAATTAAATTTTGCTTCATGAATTAACTCTGGTTATTAAGCATTGGCATATTTATGTGGTTATTGAACTTTGGTATATCCGTGTGGTTAAAAAAAAGGATGTGATATTATTTAAAAATGTTAATTTAATTGCGGCTCATAAGTATTTATGTACTATATAAATACTATACTATTTTTTAAAGTACCCATACTTTATCATTTAAGTAAATTGAACTATTCATTAGGCTATGAATTTTTTTTCATAAAATTGTCTTATTTTATATTCAAATTTTTGATCCAATAAAAATATAATGTTTATTCTAATTTAACATTTTTGAGTGGATTCTTTTTAAAAGTATTTTAATTTACTTTGAAATTTGATTCAAATACAAGAAACAATCAGATTTATTTGAAAATTCAATTCACAAATACATTTTTAAGTATATATCTCGGTATAGAAATGAGTTTATTATACAATTTAATAAACAGACGCTGACAACCAAAGACATCAATAACCTTACTTCGACAAAATGCATTCAAAGATCTTTCAAAATACTGCAATTTTGTAAAAATGACTTGAAATAAGCATTTTTACCAATTCATCACTTAATATAATCCTCTTTTCCCTAATATTAATATATAAAAGCCATATATATTTTACAAGACATGAAGGACGAAATTCTTAAAAGGATTACTAGTATTAAATATTTCAAACTGCAAAATAGATATACTTGGCAAAAGTTCAATTCTTTCGCTCTTCTGCTTTTTCTTCATACTTTGTCACCTAAATGCTATACATCATGTCACGACCTAAGCTACGACACATAAATATTTCATTTTTAAAGCATTAATCATGCTTCCTTTGAAACTGAGTAAAGTGGTCTTAAAATATGTCGATATTGATATTTTTGAAAGGTTCACTCCACTTGTGCACTTGGAAGTGATGTCTAAATAAGATGCCCCGCATAGATGGTCTCTAGCAAGTGTGAAATTTCTTTCAATTTAAAAAGCATAAAATTCAACATTACTTATATCATTGTTGTATTTGGAGATATGTCCTGGTTTCAGAATAACCAGGACATATCTCCAAATCGGAATAAATCTAAATTTATTGAGTTTTGTCAAATATATTTTTCATATAAAATATTTTTTTTTTGAAATAAATCATTTCATAGTAATAATGAGTGCAAAATAAATATACTATATCAATCGATAGTTTCGTTATACAGTTTATGATAGTATGTAATTATGTAATGTATGTAGTTCATTATGATTTGATTTAATGTAAGTTGACTCGGATTTGAAATGACGATTTATTCAATTCCTGCTATTAGTTCACACTCTCCTTATATATATTTATATATCTTGTTCAAATTTTCAATCGTTGATAAAATACTTTTTTTATTCATCCACTCAAGTTCAATACATTTTTTTCAACTTGTAGTGGATAGATACATTTTTGATGATGATGAATACATTTTTTTCAATATTAATTCAGTAATTAAATTTAATTAATTTTGTATTTGATTTTGAAATAGAAAGCGAATAAATAGTAACAAACAAAAAATAATAGTCCAACACCATATATAGAAAAGAAAATTGAAAATTGCAAGTAAATTCGCTTTCTATTTTGCCACTTAATTTAGTGATTCTGTCATATGTATATACATATTTATATTAATTGTAATTATTTAATAAAAAGCAACTAAAATAAAATTTTTCTTTGTTGACCTAAGTAGGAATTGACTTTAATTTTTTTATATATTACTTGTTTAACTAAACAATAAGCAATTAAAAAAAAAATTAAAAAATTACAATTAATGAAAATAAATAAATAAATAAAATAAATTGAAATGCAATAAATAAAAAATTAAATAAATTACATTACATTACATTAAATCCCAATATTAATATTTAAAAAAAAAATATGTAAAAAATAAAAGAAGAGTAAAGAAAACTTGAATCTAAATCACAAATCATCAACATGAATAAAAACCTATTTATAATTCGTCGACAGATAATTCTTGCACTAAATAGTTTATAATTGCAATTAAATTCATTATTTTTATTACATTTTATTCAAATAAACACAAATAAAAATGGTAATTTTCGTTTTTTATCCCAAGCACCAAGCTTTTAAACTAATCAATTTACTGGGGAAAAAGGCTTCTCAATGTTATTGCTTAAAAATTATTTGAAATAAACGCGGGAATGTCTTTATATTGCTCTAATTTAGCAAAAGACAAAAGGGCTTTTAAGGAATCCAAATCAGCTGGAAACAATCTTATGAATGTCATTTTGCTTATTTTATGAATGCTTTTTTGTTATTTTTGTGGCTTTATAAATAAATTAAAGGATTCTAAGTATATCTTGAATTATCTTTAAAAAAAATATATTATTATATTTTTGTTGTACTCACCCTACAGCCGTCAAAAAGACAAATGCATTCATATGCCAGTTGGAAATAATAGGTCAATTTAATTTTGTAATGGACTACAATGCATAATGCCACTACAAAGCAAATTACTTGCCTGGTACCCAATGAACACTAACAATTACATATCATATATATATATATATATATATATATATATATATATATATATATATATATATATACACTAATGTCCATTATAACGAAAGTTCTGTCCATTTTATTTGTTTGAATGAGGGCTTAGATAAAAAATATCTTTTTCAAATCATTAATATCTTCACAAAGACATTTTCTTATTTGCCTTTCGATGCCTTTTTTGATAAAATTAATTTGGTTTTACCCTAGAATTTGTTTTTAATTTTAATGCCGTCTCTTGAAATAAGCTGAAGTATGGCAAAATAATTATGTAAGCTTCTAAAGCTTATAGAATTATACTAACTTTACTTACCTTAGTTAGGATTACATTGTTAATTCTAGTTTCTTTCGTTTTTAAAATAAATTTGTAAGCGTCTTATTTTTCTGGAGCAAGGTTGAGAGAATAGAATGGATATTGAAACACAGCTGTTCAGCGAAATTTTTCCAAAGACACTCTTCGTCACTCTTGCACTGTGATGTTTGGCAAAGTCTCTACAGAATCATTATTTTCGTTGCAAATCTGTTTATAGGCGTCTTAGCCACAAAATTGATATTTTTGTCTGTCCATTGTTATGGTTTGTCACCTAACATCTCATAATTTCTGTCTTAGTCCCATGATACAAAAAAAAAAAAATTCTTTTAGGCAAACCACTTCTACAATTATTTTATTACATATTTTATTGAACTTTATTATAAAAACTTACTGATTTAATACATATAGTTAGAAGTCGAATCAGTATTGTAGCTATACTTGTCCTCTAGTGCTAAATGAGTAACCCCCCAGCCCTTGCTGATGGCACAAAGACTAACTGTCTCTGTATTGCCAGCTGCATTAGAACAACAACAGTATTATCCTGTTCTGTTATTATGCTTCAAATGACAGACATGATTTTTGTTATATATAATTTTTGATAAATTTGTAAAGAGTAATGGTTTAGTTAAAATACTTGCTATCAAACTTGTATGAAAACGCGTCATATGTTTGCTCTTATAATCGCATGACAATTAAAAATATGACAATATTTAATTAAATATCATTAACACACACTAAGTACAATTTTTGCTATTGAATAGCTCTTTACTGCCCACTCAAAATAAAGAGAAGCATTAGATAAATAACCTACTAAATGTTATATCGATCTCGAGATCTCTTTTCTCTTTGTAAAAAGAACCATTATATCGATTATTTTGTGGTTTTCCAGAAATGGGCAATTAGTAAAATAAATGACTTTTTTTCCTCCTATTCATTCACTTCTCTTTATAGGGCCTCTTTTACCACTGCGTTTCAACATTTTTTTTTTTTCCTTTAAAAGATGGACAGCGTGTTATTTTGGAAACATTTTTCTAACAACTTTGAAGGTTTAACGACCAATTTTTTTTACCCATGTGAGGTTTGAAACATTTAAGCATATATCATCGATTTAACTAAATGTTCTTATTTGCTAACTCTTAATTCAGACTTATTTAGGAATGTCTTTCATTACACAGCAATTTTTTTTTTTTTTTTAACTTTTTTACTCATTTTTTGTCTTCTTTAGAAGCGTTGAGAGGAAAGAAGCAAATTTAAGTAAATAGCAATTTCTTTCATTTTTTGTTTGTTTCACTATTTGCTTCTCATCAAATAAACTAGGTTCGAAAACTTTTATTTAAGAGAAAAGTAAACATTTTTTTGTGCAGTTTAAACTGTGTTTTATACTATGTAAATACTTTTGAAATTAATTAAACTTATTAGGTGGCTTTAATTATTTTAAGCAACAATATTTTACTTGTCAACATTTTTTTTTAGCCTTTTCTATTTTAAAATAATTATTAGAATTTAACTTTTGGAAACTATGTTGTAAGTAAAAAAAATAGTTTATTATATGTTTTTTTGTTTTTGCTTTTTTTTGTTTTGCCTTTACAAAATTAATTATGATTAAATGCAGCAATTTTTTCTATCTGTATGTATTCCGTAGTATTATCTCAGGTAATGCTGAATTTGTACATAACTTCTGTTCTATAGACGAATGATTAACCGCAAAGTGTCGAATATTTAACGGCTAAGAGTCGAATATTTAACGTCAAAATGTGGAATAATTAACGCCAAAGTGTCGAATACTTTAATGCCAAAGTGTCGAATATTTAACGCTAAAGAATCGAATATTCAACCGGGAAAATGTCGAATATTTAACGCCAAATAGTCGAATATTTTACGCCAAGTGTCGAATGGTTAAAGTCGAAGTATCCGTATATTGGAAACAATTTTTTACTTCAGATGAAGGTTTTTATTCAAAATTAAATAATAAACGTGATCATTTCAAACTTTGTTAAAAACGCTGCATTTTGAAATTAATATGGTTAAATCACAACATATAAAATTCTTTAAAATTGCTTAATAAAAAAATTTGAAGTAAACTTAAGAGTAAGAAAAGTGTTAAGATGTAAATACGAGTAAATACGATGTTATAGATATAAATACGAGTTTTTATGTTATTTAAATAACATAAAGTAATTTTAGAATTTTAGCAGTTGGAAAATGAAATATAATTGAAACAATAATATTTGTGTAAATCTTAAATAGTTTACTAAAAGTCTTGATTTCTTATGTGTTTTGTGATACATAGATATCCAGTCAAATGCTGAATCTAAGTACAATTATATTTTATTTTACTTTTCCAGCTAAAGTGAAATGCATTAAACTCATCGACGGTTTAAGGAATTTAAAAATAAATTAAGAAAATAAATATAAAAAACCATCTACCTCTCTCCCGAATTCATTAGATTCGCCTTTGCTCCAGAAGCAAAGCATGGTTGTCTATTGATTCTTCAACATGAACTTTCTTTACTCATATTTTTATTTCGGAGAATGTTGTCCTTATTTGTTTTGGATATCGGCAGTCCCCGGAATCTCTCTTTACATTTTCGATCGATTCCTGATTTCCTTAAACAAATATTTGCATCTCGCAAGGAAAGAAAATATAATTCAATTACTGGATGAATTCAAACCCGCACTAGAAGCTACAAACGAATGAACTTTGAGGGGCTACATCCTCCATGAACACAAAACAATTCTGGAAGCCTTCTATATATTTGTGCCTTTTCTAAATTTTTAAAGGTATATAGGCACAGAAGGAGCTTCAACAATATTCTGGAGTTTCAATGCTATTTCGCCAGCATTCCTTTGCTTTATTTGAATGGGTACTTAATGCATGGACAATCTTTAGCATAAATAAGTTAAACTTAACTCAATGAAACTCAACATCTGGAGAATGTTTTTTTTTTCACTCAAACTACTTAATTTAGTATGTAATCAATCCCTATTTTAGAATCGTTTTAGATTAAGGAACAAATCACATAGTGAATTCTTCTTAAATCCAAAGAAAATAAATAAATATTTTATAACAATATTTTTGAGATTCAGTTCACACTTACATAAAACAATTAAAATTAACAGTAATACTTTTAATGATATATGACGGAAACAATTTCTGTGTAAAACATAATATTTGGAAGTTAAAATAACTTATTTTAACTTCCAAATAGTATGCTTTTTATAAGTTATTGGGCTTAAATAAGTTATTGCAAATTCCAAAAATTATGCTTTACACAGAAATTGCTTCTGCGATATATCATTAAAAGTATTACTGTTAATTTTCATTGTTTTATGTAACACATATGTAACAATTTTAAAACAAAAATGATCTTAATAAGTCTACTTTCTGATTACATTCTATAATATTATACTATTATAAATATATATTATAGAATATATTATTTAATATATTACTATTATTATTATTATTCATTTACAATATTATATTTTATTTGAGGTTCTAATACTAACTAACTCCCTGGAACTACAGCTCATGAGCGGGCCAAGGCCCTCTGCCTACTTGCAGATTTCAAGACAGGAGATAGTTACTTTTTACAGGGTAGTGTTGTCAGCCCTACTCCAAACACTCTACATTCATATTAGATCAGGACTTACGGTGTAATGTGGATGCCGAACCCCTACAAACATTGATAGCACGATCGGGACTCGAATCCGAAACCGTGGCACTGAGCGCCAGAGCTATTTGAGGATCTAATAAAATAAAAATTTCATTGTATTACATTTAACATGTAAAAATTATTTTAGGGTTTCTTTTTTGCTTGTTAATTAAAAAGTTTTTTAATTATTATTATTATTTTTTGATGAAAAATATGCATTTTTTTTATTGGAATAAATAAAAAAGTATTAAGTGTATTTTTTCAATTGAAAATGAGTTTTGCATAGACTGAATGGAAGAATGAAAATGTGTACTGTTTTGATGTAAAAAAAAAAAATATGCACATTTTTTTTTAATTTATTAGGTGCAATTAATTAT
>BPLR01002630.1:0-40307 GCA_021605095.1 Caerostris extrusa | reverse complement strand
ATACATCCATTATAATTTTAATTCGTGACAATTATCAGTAATATAAAAAAAAATAATATCTCTCAATTCATTAAGAACTAAAAAATGGCGGATCCCGGGGTAAATTATGATATGAACGATCCAGAATTAAAATACCTTGTAGTTGATCGAAAATTAATAAATGATCCTACTGCTCAGGCAGATTGGACAGCGAAAAGATTGGTATGGATACCTCATGATATTCAAGGATTTGTTGCTGCCAGCGTGAAAAAAGAAAAAATCGATGAATTAGAAGTAGAGATCATAGAAACAAATAAAAGATGTGTGGTTGCTAAAGATGATGTACAAAAAATGAATCCACCAAGATTTTCTAAAGTCGAGGATATGGCTGAATTGACATGTTTAAATGAAGCTTCTGTTTTGCATAATCTTAAAGACAGATATTTCTCTGGTCTTATATATGTAAGTATTACATTTTACTCAAATCTATATTGCAAACAGTCGAGTGTCAACCGATTGTAATTCAAGAATTTGCTTAAATCTTGATTTAAAACATTACAAGAAACGTTATTTTATTGATCCCTTTGTTGCTAAATGCTTTTTTCATTATAAATAGTTTCAATACAGTAAATATTACATGTGTTATGCACATGCCTTCAAAATCATTTTTGGAAAAGAATTCTCTTCAGTTTTTGATTATTTAATTAATAAATAATGTATATTTGATGGAAATTAAGCAAAATGATTTTGATAGCATATTTTAGTAAGTAGCTTCATTGTAGAAATAATATTATAGATATAGAATTCATTAAAAGTCTAAACATATCAATATCAAATTTTTTCATTAAATAACATTTCTCTGTTATAATTAATTGGTTCATTGATACATTAAAATTCTTGCCTTGTAATTAACCACTTGCTTCAGCAAAATCATGTGAAATTTCTGTTATTTATAATATCATATGTCATAATCATATGTTTTACTGAGTTTCCTCCTGTTCATAGATCTTATTTGAGGATCCTTTATTTACATCGTATGCATATACTTAATATTCTGACATTCCAGATTTTGTTCTTATGCATGTCTAATTAATATCTAATTTAAATTAGTTTCCCGACCAAATAAATTTTAAGTAGAAACTTGCGTATGCTACTTGCAGTAAATACCACATAAGTTTTTAATATTTTTGTATTTAAGAGCTCTTAATTCCTTCATTAAAATTAACAATATATACGTACACATAATGTTATAGAAAATGTAGTGATGTACAAATGATTTTTAGAAATTTAAATTATGTTACAGGTACAAAAAGTTCATCTAGTGTATTAAATTTGAAAAACCAGTTAAAATGTTTAAAGTATTATGTTTAATTTATGTTTTTTTTTAGTATTTCTTCTTTAATAAAGAAATAAAGTATTTAAGTATTTGCTTATTGTAGTGATCTTGATAAAATAACTGTCATAACATTGTTAAAACAAATATGAAAGGTAATATTCTCTCTGTATATATATATATATACACACAACACATATATATACATATTGGCCTACTTATTAGACATACCATACATTTAAGAATATTTTGTTAAATTGAAATATATCTTTCAATCATATTAGTTTGTGGAAATGGTCCCTAAATACACTGTTATAAACCATTATAAATAATATACATTATTAAGAAATCATTATAAACAATGAAAAGTTTAAATGATGAATATTTATTATTTTAACAAATACTAAGAAGTAATAATATTGAAATTTTTCTTTATTTTTTTTTTTTTTTTTTTAATATTTAGTCAGGCTGCATTCTGCCATTATTCTTTTTTGGTATGTTGATCATGATTGCAGATGTAAATAGCATTCAATTATCTTGGCTTTTTGGTTATCATCTCCTGATGCTTTCATCATTGAACCAGATCTGAAATAAGAACATGAAATTTAAGGAAACAAGTCTAAATAATTTTAGGAATAAATAAACAATATTAGATACATAAAAATAAGCATGAATTGTAAATCCTGATGATTTATCTTTCATTTTAAATGTTTGGATTTCATGTATGGGGTCAACTTGGGTTTGCAAGCTGGTCTTGTATGCCTTGATATTCAATTTTACTACTTCTCGACTTATAGTTCACTCTGCTGTTGAAATGCCACTGTTTCCAAGATTGGACTTTATTTGCTTTAATGTGGCAAATCGATTGTAAATACAAATTTTCTTCAAACAATAATCTGACATTCACATGAATATGATTTTTCAACTGCATTTTGCATTTCTTTAGACATGTGATCTTCTGAAATTCCATTCAAATTTCAATTCAAAGAATTAAATCCAACAAGCACTTACAATTCTGTGATTTTTTTATGGATTGAACCACTTGTTTTACCCATTATCAAACAATAACTTCAAACACACACAATGAATATTAGAAAACACTCAGTGTTATAGAAACTTACTAAACAACTGAAGAAAGGAAAATAGAAAGTCCATTATGATCCATATCACAGTTGTAATTAAAAAAAAAAAAAATTGGGAGTCGCCTGTGTGTTCATACTACATGTATGAACAATTACAAATTATTGGCATTGTAATGTAAAATAGAAGAATACAAGTGAAAAGATTTGTTTTATATTATATATGTTACCTTTAATTAATAGTTTATAAAGAAACTGGGTGTGTCTAATTGCACATATATGGGGGTATTCATATTATATAATAGGGTATATAAGGGACTGCACATATTATATAATAGGTAAAATCAATAAACATATATATCTTTTAATCTCACCAATGCAACTAAAATAATAAAACCAACAAAATAAATTAAAGTAATATAAGTTTTTGTAATAAAATATAGCATTCATATTCAATGCTTTTGTTAAGATATTTATATTTATTAGAAAACATGGTATTATTTTGTTTTAATTTTTTTTTTTGCTTGGAAAAATTATCTAAAACGTTTATCTACAGACAAAACTGTGTTTTAATGATATCTAATAAAAACAATGATGAAACAATAAATACATGACATGTTTAAGTATTCACTTAAATTTATCATATCTGTAGAAAAATGTAACAAATAATTAAATTTATTAATATTCTATGTTCCTAACTAATTACAATTTAATTTTAAGTTTATTTAAGATAAATTTGTAAATTGAGCTCTTAAAAAGCTGATAAATAATTCATGTGATAAATATTAGAAAATAAATATATAGAATAAAGTAATGGTTCTTAATCTTTTAACTACACACCTTTAAATAAGAGAAAATATTAGTACACTCATTCCTCCCATTTTTTAATGTCCCACCTGTATCATTTTCTGGATACAGCAATTTATTAAGGTATTTTTTTTATAAATTTATTTACCAAGTTTTTAAAACATAGCTTTTAACTAATGCATATATTGAAATGAATTGATAATTTTTCTTATAATATTTGAAAAATATAAAATTAATAAGTTGGCCTGATTTTAAGTAAAAATATGAACTATTATCTCAACTAATTAATTGTAATTTTCTATTTTACATGAATCAAATTAGTGTTTTTTATCTTTAAGAAACATTCTAAGCTTTTTCCAATACTTTGTTTTATAGAGATTGCATTCTACTGTTTGAGAATCACTGAAAAAGGCAGTTATGTTAGTCTCATCATTAAGAAATGATTTTAAGTAATTATAATTGTAATATTACTTTAACGCAATCTTAACTAAAAAATTGCTGCAAGCATGGATTACTTAAATATTACATTATATTCTCATAAAAATGATTGTCGTGAGATGATTGTGCTCCAATATTTCAAAAATTCAATTCAAATTTTTTTAGAATGGCATCTAGTCAAATTTTAGGCTACCCATTCCAAAAATTTCACATTGTCGATTCCAAAACCCTTTTCTGAAAATGCTGACTTTTTGTTTCAAATAAATACGCTAAAAAGTTCATATGATTTCTGTAGGTAGTGTTAAAGTTCAACATATTTCGCAGACTACATGATGTTTTTGTGAAAAGATGCTTGTATAAGGCATGTTTTGCTACAGTTAAACATGCTGTATTTGAAATTTATCTCTTTATATTAAATGCAAGATAGGAATGTGGCCTCAATGCAACAAATTTTTATATTGCTGGGTGGGATATAATTTGTTTCATGTACAACTTCAGAAAATTTGGCATTGATTCCAGAAATTTTCACAGTTACCTCTGTATTGTATGGCTTCAAATTATACTACAGGCTTTTCAAATTACAAATTGTTACTTACATTACATTTTAATGTAATGTCAGTTTGTATTACTTAAATCTTTTTATAATAGGATGAAATACTTAATTTCTTCATATATTTCACTGTAAACCATATTTCATGGCTGCTAAGAATGTTGCTTATATAAATATTTCAGTTTGCATAAGTTAATATAAGCCAATCCCAAGAAATTTTTTACCATTTTTTTTTTTTTTTTTTACGTTAATGTGTCACTGAAGTAGCTAATTGTCCTATATATATATTATAAAGAGGGAGGAGTTTGTTACACATTTTTTTTTTTTTAAAGGGAAAATTTCTTCCTTAAAAGAAAAGATAATTGGCCACATTTGTGATAGAAATGAAGAAAACACAGATAGTCTGACTATTATAACAAAAAGCAGCTGTCTTTCTGTCATCACATTCCGTACAGTTATAGTTTTAATATCGTTTAAACTAAAGTATATATTCATGCTTTTGATGTCCAATAAATAGACTAGATGCAACAGGTTTAAAATTAATTTTTTATTAAGTTACTTCCTAAAGAACTTTTTAATATTTTTTAGTTAAAGCATTCAACATAATTTATATATTAGTATTGTATTATTAAATTAGTATTGGTATATAATTTATAATTGGTGTTAAATCGATATTATCAAATTTATTATTAATAGTTGTATTTGAAAGTTGCTTAAAATGTTAAAATAATTACCAAACTTATTTTAATGTTGGTGGTTAAAACACAATTCATTTTATGAAATTTTATAGAATAAAATACAAAGAATATTAACAAATACCAAATTTCTAGATGATAATCATCAGTTTCAAATCATTGAGTTTTCTGGGTCACTTATTTTTTATTTTGATAACTTTCAAAAAAAATCTTATCTGGAACTGTGTGATGTATTAAAGAATAAAATTATTTGCATTTTGAATGGTAGTTACATTATGTACTATCAGCTATTTTGTCATTCAAAGAAATTTTTGTTTATTTGAGGACAATCATGCACTTTATAAGGTCACTCATTTATTTGTTATAAAAATTACTGATTGGAAAGAAAAAAAGTAACAAAGTTGGTTTGGGTATTAATCTTCATTTGTAATTGTATATAATTCTAAATGATTATTGTGTGTGCGAAGAATATAATTTGAAAATTTTTATTGATTGCACATTTTGCTGCTTTAAGATGTACTGTTTATATTCCACAGATTATATTATATAAAAAAAAAAAACCATAAAATTTTGTAGGCTACTGTAGACATTTTTGTTTTCAAAGTATATGAAAAACTGTCATTTAAAAATATTTTTTTCCAAATAAAATTTGACAAAGCTTTGTGTGAAAGAAAAATAACAATCTTCTAAACAAAGGGTCGATTGGCTCAAATCCGGCGATGGAATGGATGTTTGTATTGGTTCAAAATCCACTTCAAACAGTAGGTCCCGGTCTGATTATCTATCGTGTGCAAAAATGACAGTACAACGACAAACTAAACCACAAATAAACAAAAATAACTTTTAAAAAATTGACAAAATGCGACTAGCATCATATATTGGTGTGTGCTAATGAATGAAGGAGTGGAATGTAATTCTAAAAAATTAAAAATGCTTAAAATTACAGACAGCCAGATTATGATTTAACTGTGATACAGATCAAGTTTTTCATCTTTTTAGCATCAGCAAATAAGGAACAAAACTGTTGGAAAAATATAGCCTTTTTGTTTTCACCAGCGTTCTTGAATTCATATCTTCCTTCCGATATTCACTATTTTAGATTTATAAAATAATGTTTTTGTATAATTATGGCATCAAAAAAGTGCTCTTTAAAAATTGAAAAAACTGTATGCCATATATTTAAAAACCACACCAGATTGATGTATGGTGTATCAAATAAAAGGCTCGAATCATCCGCGGTTTATTATTCATTTTTTCGCGCCAAAAATTATGCCTGTGGCTTAATACGGTGCTGTGGATTATGGGCAGGAAAATTCATGTAACAGCTGCTTGCCACATCAAATAGAAGTTAACCAATCCAAAATGCATTAATTGTGGTGATCATGGCCATATCGCCTCTTCGAGAGGCTGCAAAACCTTTCCGGCAGCCGATCCAAAAAAAAAGGGACGAGCAATACCGAACCAGTCTACAACTTCCAACATAACCAAAACATCATAAAAACTAAGTATCATATTTCACACCTTCAAACTCTTTTTATCGCCGAAATACCCGATTCTTCTGACCTCTTCTTTCCACTTTAACTGCTGAAAGAACTGCAATGTATCATGAATGCTTTCCCCAAACTCACTTAATACAAAAAGTACAAAATCCCTGGACATATTTGGAATACTGATGATGGCACTATCCACCAAGGGGTTGCCCATAAGATTTCATTTCTTTAAATATCCTGCAAGGATATCCTAATTTTAAGTATTTTCAACTTTTTGCAAAACCTTAAAATTTATCTCACCCCGATTGGGGTGCCTGCGGAGCCGGTGTGCACCAAGAAACTGAAATTCCATGCTTGGTAGAAATTTCGGTAATTTAGCAAAGCAATTTATATTTAAGGTTTTAAATAAGATGCTAATATTTACATAATGTTTATTCTAATTCTTCAATTGATTACGTCTTCCTAAATTATCGGTTTTTTATTCGCCTCTTTAAAAGTGAAAAGCTTCTTTTAAAATTAAAAATACCTAAAACATGTGTTTCAGTAAGTTCTAGTAAATTAATTGTTGCCATTAAATACTACAGTAGATATTTATTAAGTTATATGTAAAATGATCCTGTCAAATTTCATAAGAATGTTGTAACTTTTTGGATAATTTTATATCTATCATTATCAGAACCGTATAGAGTTTAATAAATAATAGGTAGATTAGTTTGCCAGTAGCCCTATTGTTTTTTATTACTTCAGTGAAATGTAGAATTCATGTTCAATTTTATTATACCCCATATTCAAAGTGCAGTTGATGGTTACTGTCTAACGCTGTATTTCTGTTTTTCCACAGCATGCAGCACAGGCTGCGCACATCAAATAGATTCATCTGTTGGTATCTCAGTACTAACATCTAGCGGCCTTCATTCTATTATGCTCTGCACCGCGCTGCAGGCTGAAAAGCAACTAAACTTGTTGCTATGAAACCTTGCTATTCAGTTCATCTGCTCACGTCGTGAAGTAAAAAAAAAAAAAAAATCGCTTGGCTTTATTGCTATAATAATTTAGTTATTTCATTTATTTATATATTATTTGTAAATATTAATTTCTCTCAATTAAATGGTGTGACATAGATGTTATTTCATTGCACAATCTTTCTACACATATAGTATAACCCAACTACCATATATTGAAATCGGTGGCTCTTGTTTACTACGTTGTCGTTTCCTTTGATTCAGTTCAGCCTTTCTTATCCAAGATTTAGACAATAACAACGCGTTTTAAAAATTATTGTATTGCAGTTTACATTATTCACCGAGTAAGTTAGATCATAATAGTTGACGATTATAGTCTCGCTGATTGGCTTATAAATTAAAAAAAATATTGCTTAAAAAATGTTAACAGTGAAAGGTTTATCTAAAATCAGCGATGACCATATGACAACTTATGTCCTGATTTATTGCGGCAGTCTATAGTGCGGCATATGAAAATAGACCTAATTGTAGTGATAAATAATTCGGCTTTTAATAGGAACTGTCGCTAGTTTGCAGCATTTAGCAGTTGATTGCGTATATTTTTTAGCAAATTAGGCAATTCAAACTGTCTTCTGCTTTCCCATTCAAGAAGAATGTCAAATAAGCTTCCTAGCTATCAGGAAATTAGATTTTTCTTTCAATGTCTTTTACAAGGGGAAAAAATTATTGTAGAGTAAGAGTAATACAAAATAACAAAATCTATTAGTAAACGTTTCAATATCTATTTAATATTATTAGTGCAATGTAAAATGAGAAATATGTTTAAATGCAATTTTTTTTTTTTTCCTGGTTGTGACTATAGAGAGAGGCAGTACTCCCCAACCTCTTTTTTAAAACATAAATTTCTGATGATGTTCTATAAATTAAATTCACATCTGAAATTACATTCACATTTTATTAATCCATACAATTAATAAGGAAGTATAAATTATTTAGGAATCACCGCACTAATATAGTATCTTATATCACTAGGCTGGTGTTACAAAATTTAATACTGGAGCAAATGTAATTAATTGATTTTTGTGAGATACGAACTGTGGTTAGAAAATATATTATTTTGCAAGTTGCTATTTCGACTGTAATTTAATAACTGAATTCTTTTTGATGCTTATGTTGGGAAGGTTAGATAAATAAGTAAATGTAATTATTGACAAAAATAAAACCTTGTACAGTTATATTTTAAATATAAAAGTACCTGTTTATTTTCTGGAATAAAAAACTATTAAACAAAAATTACAATTTTTAATTATTGACTTTCGTAGCATTTCAGGATTTTATTAAATTAGAAATTATCACTTTTTTTTTTTTTTATTCGTGATGTTTTTAAACACATTGATTTCTAGTAATTTCTTAGAAATTTTAAATTGCAAATGATTCGAAATAAGATTAAATTAAAACATAACTATTAGAATTCTCATAATCAAAACAATAGAATATTAACAATATTTTTTTTTTTTCTATGTTTTACACTAATGAAAAATCATTAACAATCACTGATTTTAACTAAACTTACAAATACAAATCTTGATAACAAAATTGAAAATAATTATATTACCTGAAAACGAAATTCAGAATCGTAATCAAACACCGAATCTTTTAAATTCCATTTACTTCCTCAAAGATTCTTTTGGGATCAAATGAAATTACTTTGGGGAAGTTGTCTTATGTTTGTTATAAATGGATCAAAAGAGTATAAAAGTTAGCTATATTGCATTTTTCTCTCCAATATTATCTAGAAAAATGTTTGATATATTTTAAAATCCTTAAACATTGGTTCTAGACTTTACCTTGCGTCTAATAGTAATGTAGATAAAATTATTATTGTTATTTTTTTTCCCCCTCCTCAAAAATTCAAAGTAAATTTTTGAAAAAAATTGTCTATTTTAAATCATTAATAATTTATCACAATTTAATACAATAAATGTAAATGCCATGTAAAAAATTTCAGAATACTGAGCCAAAGGATTCGAATCCGTTAAAAAACCCAACTATAACTAAGTTATGGTTTAGTGCTGGAAAGCTGTGTTGATTACAAAATTAATGTCTTCTGATGAGCACATGCTGTACCCCATAAAATTTTTCGAGGGTGTGTAATAGTAAAACTATTACTCCCTCAAAACTTTAACAATGTGTAGTGGGCGTGGAAATTTATGGCATTTGTAGAAATAACCAAAGAAATTCCAATATCGAAATAATCTCGGAAAAAACGTAGGCACTTTTCCGTTAGCAATAAATCGCTAAATATAGTACGTTTTTATTTCTTTTATTTATATTTACTACATTTTAAATTTTCGTAATTGATTACAGAATGAAGATGTGATGTGAATATATGCATTTTATAAACTGAACAATTTTTTTATTTTAATTGATGAATTTGAAATCGCCCTTGTTATGTATAAATAAGACTTGTAGGATGTGATGCGACTTAATTACAGGCTTTTGTGAAGATTTATGAATTCCTTGTCTTTAACAACACCAGCAGCTTGCAAAGTGTTAAATGGTAATCTTAATTATGGTCCTTGTCAAAGGGAACCAAATGTGAAAGTTAATCGCCCTCCCGTTTTTTCCTGCCATTTATTTTTTGACGCCTTTCTGTCATCGCCTGACAACCTGGTTATTTCTTTCTCACTTGGCTGAAACGAATCCAGAAGCTATGTATGAGAATTTTTCTTGGCACGTCTGGTGATGTGTTATCTGGAAATCAATACTGAAAAAGCATATTTCTTCTCCTGTAATCCTTATGCTGCCTCCCCAGTCAAACTATAAATTTCTCTTGAAAAGTTTTGTTTTCGATGTATCAACTCTTGGGCTGAGTATTTTTAAAAGGGATTGGCATTCTTATCTCCCAGAATGAAAGATATATATGTTCTTTTTTTTCTTTTTAATTTTTAGCGATTGAAATTGCGCAAAATACTGTAAAGAAAACATTAAGCAAAAGTGTTTTTAATTATGAAAATGTGCATTGCTATGTCTTTTGTCTTACGTTTTAGAATGTTTGAAGCGCAAATATATTTTTTTTATTTCTAAAGTCCCATTAAGTATTTTTAAACTCCCTTAAATGTGATCCTATTTTGTAATTTATGTGTGACATCTTTTTTAAACTTTGTTTTAAGTAAGCATTTATGTAAATGTTAATTGAATTTTAAGTACATTTTAATTTTCTGGTAATTCTCAGTTGTACTTTGTATTTTTTCCGTCAAAAACTAGCGGTCTGATGTCCTATCGGCTAGCACTCTGACCTTTGGTACCACAGACTTCAGATTCGAATTCCGCCAGTGGCATGGATGTTTGTGAGTGGTTGGGAATCCACTTTAAACTGTAGGTCCCGATCTAATTAGCCCAAAGTGTGCACAAAAGGACCATAGAGCGAAAAATCAAACTAAATCCGTCAAACACTTTAAACAAAATAAAGTATTGACTACATACGCTGAGTTATGTAAGTGATTTACCGATATAGTAAAGCGACTACACCAGATTTGATACAACCAAAAGCGGTATGTTTAATGATGAAATTCCGAAAACAGTAATTAAAAACTGAAATTGAGCAAAATTTCCTATTGCAAAGCTGTGGGGCATCGATTATGTAGTACAAAACGGCATTCAGTTTACATGAATGAAAGAGATTAACACTTATATATCTAACTCGTATGTTTTTAGGGATAAACCGTGGGTATGATTAAATGCACACAATGTATTACATAACTTTTATTTATATCTACATACTTTCATTGCATCAGACAAAAAGAAAATCTAACTGGCTTACTGTTACATCTAGTATGTTCAATAGAATTCGCTGTTGGTCGTGATACATATTTGTATTTAGGAGAGAGTATCCTATTATTCACATATCCGGATGAAAGTTGTCACACTACTGCAAACATCTGTACTGTTATTATTTAGATTTAACAGACTTGTAGGCGTTGTTGCATGCTCCTAATTTTTTTTTCCTATGTAGTGTGGTGACTACTTTGCAACACTTGGCACCCATTGCATTGTACATGCTTTCGTCAAACGTCTACACAAAATGGCCCACGTCGATTTTGGGTGTATTATGGCATGCAAGTGATAATTTATCTCATGCAAGTAAACCAAACATCGTTCCATTAAATAAGTGATATTTATTACTTTTCCATTATTATTGGCCATTTCAAGCATAGTTCTATCTCTGTTCTTCCAAAAGTTCTTTCAGGAGAAAGGGATTTTCATATGTACCTTATATATCGTTATTTTTATATTAGTACATAATAAAGCAATGAAAGGAAATATAATTATGAAAAATGATTTAAGTTATTAAATATTCTCTTGGAATTTTAATAAAAACAATCGATATTGATCTCATTTTATAACTACTATACAATAGTTCTATTTATAAGTTTTTAATATACTGTTGTTTGTATATAGTAATCATCGTAGCATTATTATTATCTGAGTTTCTTATTTCACGCAATAAAATTACGATTCATATGTATATATTTATCTCACTGTTAGTGATAAATGAATTTCCATTTGATGGCCAGTTTATTAATATTGTTATTCATCAAAGTTTTGTGCACATCCTTTTCTTTGATAAAATCGATAATAATTAATAATTAATTTCGTCATCATATGTAATAGTTTTTGTAAAATTATACTAATTATTTTTTCTTCGTTTTGAAATCCCAAACTTAAATTAATAAATTATATGGTGTTGTAAATGCAAAATTTAATTTAATGAAAAGTTGTCTTGCTGTGCATTAAATAATGCTAAAATATTTTTATAAATTACTATTTAGTTAAGAATTATTATGTTTAGAAATTTCTCTCAAAACAAATTTTGGAATATATTTTTTATATAAATTTTAAGTATGTAATTAAAAAAACTTTTGTTTTCGTAATAGAATTTAACTTTTACTTCAGGTTTTTACAACCAGGCAGTTAATTAGTCATGTTTTACATCTATATTTATTTATTAGAAAGACAAATCTTAACATGAATGTTCTGTTTTTGAATTGTATGTCTCAACCCATCTTTATTACATTTTTTTTTTTTTTTTTTTTTTTCATGTTTCCTATTTAAAAAGTATTCGGTTTTTGTAACAAATAAATTCAATGAATCTATAGTTCACAGTGTATTAAATAATACGATGAAACTGTTTCTTACCGAAATTTAATATTGTTTTTGTGTTCATAAGTAAAATAACCAGGCAGTGATTTGCAACCTGTGCTTAAAACACGTGAACGACGAAGACTTGGCATAAATGTTAGGTAGGATACGTAGTAATTATTGGATCCGCCTCTGAAGATTTGCCAAAACCTTAGTCATATACTTATTACGAAACTTGATTCCACCCTTGTGTACATTTCCTCCTTTTTTTTATAAGTTAGTAGGAAAGGTCTTGAGTGGTGGCTAAAACGGATATATTGTTTCATATTTGTTAAATAGTTATTACAATTAAATGATCATTTGTGTACATTTTTATTAATTTTTTTTATTATGATAAGTTTCGAATGTTGATTCATGGGCAAAATTCTACAAAAACTTGAATATATTATTAAAATTTAAATTTATTGAAATTCCCTGGTATACATCTACTCCTTAGAATTCGATTAGATATATAAGAAATTATCAGCATTTTTATTAAATGCATATAAATTTTTACAGGCAAATACTTTTTTTTTTCAATAAAAAAGCTTTTTTTCTTACCTTAGAAACTTGGTATTATTAATAGTACATTGCTCAAAACAATTAGGGAATATTATGATTTTGGGTATAAACTGCAGATGGGGAAATGTTTTGGTGACTGATGCATAGGTATATGTGTATACGTAGTGCATAGTGGAGATGATAGGTGTTGTAAATTATGAGAGAAAAGAAAAAGCAACAAATAAGAAATAATTAGATTTTATTGACAATATTTGTTGGTAAACAAAAAAAAAAAAAAAAAAAGCACAAATCGTGCATATTATACAAATAAACAAAAAATGTGATTTCTCGGATACAAATGAGTTTCAATAAGAGGTATTGTTTTCTCTGAATGGAAACAGCGTCGCACACCTACGAAGTATGGAATCAATGAGGTACTGGGGCGATTGTCTCTCACTTCTGTAATAAAAAATTTTCCAACTGCTGAATTTTTTCTTGGGATGATAAGCGACTAGCAACCTTTCTCTCTAGACACCCAAACATCGTGTATTGGTTTCATGTCTAAGGAATATGCTGACCAATCCATTGAAGGATTACTTCGTTGAAAAGGAAATTGTCTGCCATCTGAGCACGATGTGGTATAGCGTTATCATCCATAGAATGAATTAATCATCTATTGCTACAGCCTAAAGGACCGCAATAGGCCTGAGGATCTCATCCCTATATCGTTGACCCTTTAGTGCTGAATTCCTGATATGTACAAGTTGATACGGCCATTGAAAAAAATATCGGCCCAGACCATCACTCCGCTTCCACCAAATTGGAAACTTTCATGCGCAAATGCAGGAGTATTTCTTGTACCAGATTCTTTCCAGATGAGAATCCGCCTATTGTCGGGTTCTACACTAAAAGCGGGACTCGTCCAAGATGAGCATGTTACTCCACTCATCTCGTTCCCATTTGAGATGATCCTGTGCTCACTTCCTGTAACCAGCACGGTAGTCCTGTGTCAACGAAACACAAACCATAGATCTGCGAGCATGCAAACCCACACGGTGGAGTCAGTTTCGAATAAGCCGAGCGAAACTCTGGTACCAGTAGCCATTTGAAGGAGCTTTTTCAAGAAATTGGCGCTCATGATACGGTTACTTCTGGCCGTTAGTGTTAAATACCGATGCCCATTTTTGTGCTGTTGCACGCGTACGACCTTGTACCGATTTTCGGCTAGCATTTCCAATTTCAGAAATCAATTCCATAGTCTAGAAATAACACTTTGAGAAATTCTAACGCTTTCCGCTACGGATTGCGTTTGACCTGCCTCTAAACTAGCGATGGCCCTCCAGTCATCAGCTAAGTCATCTTGCTCGAACATCGTAGTCACTGTTACAAAACATTCAACGCGCGTCAGTTGCGTTTTAATCTCCTTCTACAGAAAAGAAAGGCTGCAGATCGCTCTTTCACTTCTTATATAAAACGCATAGTTTTCGAAGTCACAAACAAAATTTGCATGTTCCCAACTTTGTAAATATTATAGTTTTCTTTTTAAACTTCTTCTATTTCCTTTTTGTTTACAACATTGTCGATTATATGGTTATTTTATACCAAACTCATAATATCGCCTAATTGTTTTGTACCATGATTAGTTTCTAGATAGATTGACAGCAAATATCGACACTTTCAGAATATAGTTACAGTGAAATTGTCTTACTGGTAGAAAATTTCCACAAAACAATCTGAATATCTATACGTAACGCACAGCAGCTTATCATAGACGGCAGCACATATATGCTGTCACAAATTTCATCGAATTTCGTCTCTTCTGTTCTGAAAACAGTCACTGCAGCACAGGCGTTAGTGGATTCGAACTTTCACCCTAATATAATGTAACCTGCACACAAAGTCACGAGGTGGGCGATCGACTATATTTATTATTAATATTTAACTTTAAAAAAAAAAAAACATTGTTATTATTAGGAATATTATAGTGTTATTAGAGATGCGTTACATTTTTTTCCCGCTATTCTAATCGACTGTTGAGATTCAGTTACTAAGTTGGATGGATTCCAAGATTTATTTATATGTGAATTCATTTCTTTTTTTCTAATCGTTTTAAAAAAAAAAACGTCATAAAATATCTTCTTATCAGATGGATTTTGAAACTTGCTTTCAGTGTCATACTTTTTTTCGAACGATATCGAAGGATTGGCATTTGGTAAATGATAAGTTTTTCGAGTTCTGTGTAATCGACCGATTCGGTGATATCTTATTTCTGATTTTCTCAGCAAGTTTTCTTCAAGTAGTTTTAGAAGTATCATATGGTCGCGCTATCTTTGAAGTTTGCTTTCTTTCTTTTCTGTGTCTTTAAAGATGTAAAATTTTATTTCGAATGAGCAAAAAAATTCCGTGAACTACTTAATTTGATTTAATATAGACATCTTTTAATAAATATTTTTAATGATACTAATTATTATTAAAAATATTTATTAAAAGATGTTGGAAAATATATATTTGCGTATATGTTATCTACCTTAATTAGAATCAATATTTATTTTAGGAAGTTTTAACGGCCATTTTTTTTTTTTTGGATGGGGAAGGGGAGGTGAAGTAGTATATAACTTCTGATTTTTATTCTTATTTTGTGTGCTATTTCTTTCCTTTTAAATAATAAATAATTAAGCAATAATAATTATTTTAAATAACTAATTTCTGTTGGATATTTGTAAATTTAAGATTACAAATATAAGAGTTTTGTGTGATCAAAGTTAATGCTTGTTAAACAGAAATCATTCCTCAAATTTTAATGCATTAGAGGGTTAAAAAAAAAAAAAAAAAAAAAAAAGATGCATATAATTGTCGTAAAACTTTCCTGCCGAATTATTGTTGCTATAATAAAATGTGTTTTATAAAGAACTTTAAATGATATATCATTTCTTAAGATTTCAGTCATGTAAGATGGCCATTTTTTGCAGTTTATTGCTGAATTCAAATTTAGAATAAAACTCTGTTTTTCAAACAAAAAATTCAATTGAAATATTTTATTAATCCTTAATTTTAATTTAGGGATTTACGTCTTAATTTGAAGATAAAAATACCACTAAAATCACCCACTAATTTGATTTTTAGAAGCATATTATGAGCTATCTGACAAGAGAACATGATTATTTTTAAGATCAGTTGATATATTATTTTGCTATGATTTAATTTAACTTCAATTTGGAAATTTATGCTTACATTTGCGATGCTGTGACTATTATGATTTATTTTTTAAGCTCTTTTGCACAATTACCTAGAGAGTATTTTTATACTCTTAATATTTTTTTTTTTCCTTACTTCATTAGCTTGAACTAGTTGTGAAAAATGTAGATTTCCGCAAGTTTAGGAAAGTTAGAGCGACTGAATCAAGTATCTGTATACTGATTTATAGTATGCATTCAACTGAACGAATCTTCCTGGAGAATTAAATTATTTACATGCCACAAATTAAATTAGCATAGAAATGAGGATAAGGCAAATTGGAAACAAATACCACTGATAATTAAGTCCTAGCGATCGTGACATTATGATGATTTTGAAAATGACCGAGCTAGTTTATAACATATATAAATGGCAAAGTTAATTAATATGGACTAAAAAACAACAGTAGATTTAAATAAAATTACTTTCAGTTAAAAGATGAAACCCCTGCATTAGTCATATAGATTAAGATACTCCGACTCTGCGTGGTTTTATTTAATTGGGTTTTGAAATGAAATGGGTTTTGGACAAAGCCGTTATTTTTTTTTTCTCTTCTAAAGAGCATTAGATTATAGCTGTTGGTGTATTGAAAGATAGAAAATATACCGCATTTGATTCAATTTATATGTAATTTAACCATTATTTTAAGTAAATTAATGATATTATTCAGTATCCATTTTTTTGTGTTCAAAAACTATTTAAATTTGAAGTACATTGAAACCTAATGAATGTCTTATATTTTCTAAGAGAAAACGTATATTAAAAGTTTAAATCATAACTTCTACGATTTTGGGAAATTTCTAGATCACTAGTTCATTTCGCCACAAATGTAAAAGAACCTATGTTCAAAAATAAATATATATATATTTTTGTTTTATTGTATTTACTTCGCTTTTTATATTAAATGTTATCAAAGACAAGATATTGTTTCTTGCTTTAGTGATTCACCTCCTGAAAATCCATTATTATTATTATTATTATTTTTCAGCATACATCTGTAATAAGTATGAAAGCTTGGTAACGTATTTCGTATTTTAACGTACCGTAACGTATTTCGTATAACGTTTTAGTGTCTTTGAAACGTAGATTACTTATTGAGAGACATTTTATTTTAAAGTCTTAATGTTAATTCCTTATACAAAATGGATATTATTAATGCTGGTAGGTTGAGTAAATTATATTTTCTATTTATTCTTTGTGCTTAATAAAGGCTTATAAAAAAAACAGATTTGGGAGATGTATTCTAATTTTTGACTGACTTTCTAAAGTCAGTCATTTATGCTAGATTCCCAGAGTGACTGTGGAATTTCAAAGGGTACACTTTTTTGGAGGGAGGGGCGTTTAATAATAACGTTTAATGTTGTTGTCGTCGTCGTCGTATCCCCTGAAGAATTGAAGAAAACCCAAATATCTTGGTGCTCCCGAATAATGTTGGCTATGTTGATTGCCAGTAGTATAAATCCTGTTCCGAGGGATGGTCCAGATAATGTATGGTTGCCGCGACATCTGGGCAATCAAAGATATGATCAGGAGTTAGCTCGACGTCAGGGCAGTTGCCACATTTTTGGTATTTTTAACGCCATCAGCAGAAATTTGCATATTTTGATGGTGCTTCATCCTTAATCTTGTGAGAGCAGTAGTTTTCCTACCGACATTTAGTCGGCAGAAACACAGCTGCTACAGAAGGAAGAGAAAATGATAGTTAAAAAAAAAAAAAAAAACCATAAAACATTAGTTCAGGTTTCTAATATTGTGTAACATTATTTTTCAAATAAACACGCAAGGTTCACACGCAAAACCAAGTACCAGCGAGCGAACATGTCGTGCATCGTTGGTGAGTTTAGCTTACATCAGCAAGAACTATGTGCGTGTAATGCCTTGTTGAGAATACGATACTATAAATAGGTGTAACATCCTATAATGTCCAAATAATGATATCTAGTACGTATAATACAAACTACTTTTATTTACATATTTTGTGCAAATTTAAGATCTATAACTTAAAAATTTTACTATATCTTTGCCTGCTCGTTAAAAAAAAAAAAAGTAGATTTCAGGATGGCGCAGAGTAATTTTTTTTTTTTTTTTTTAGAAAAAATAGGGGTTGGATAAATACGTTTGGGAACCATTGGCTTATGCAAATAAATTTGCTATCTTGTTCTCTCAGATTTCTGCATTTGTCATAATACTCAGAGATTCAATGATTTTCTGTTGTATTATAAACTAGTCTATTTTAGAAATGCCATTTTTTTAATTGTATAATTTAGAATATGTTGTAGAAACAGGTGTTTCAAATATGTGTTTGCTTTAAATAATCTACCAATTTTTTCCTATAAAACAATTTTAATTATATAGACCTCATTATAAAAAGAAACTAAATGATGCTACCGTGTGCATAATGTCTTCAATACAGAATTACTAGTGTTGTTTATAATCATTCATAAAAGGTTTTGATTTCTATTTAAGAAGAGAGAAATCAAAACCTTTTATAAGTGATTATAAACATTTACTCTAATAGTTTTAAGCTATTTTAAATAATTAAAGGAACTTTAGGACATATGACATATGTCCTAAAGTTTTATTTTTTAAAATAACTTAAAATATTAATATTAAGAATATGATAAATTCTATCCTTATTTATAATTTTTATGTTATTTGTTATAAATTTTAAAGATTAGAGCAATTTTTCTCTTTGTGAACAATATGAGCATTATGATTTGTATAAAGATATTAATCAAATTCCCCTGTGTTATAATATATTTCTATTAATAATTTTAGTTTTTGAATTAATTAAAACTAATTATTTATTACTATTAATATTATACTGAAATTTCGTTTAGTTTGGATTATCATTTAAGAAACATGGGTGGAAAATCGACTAAAAAATTTCCTGCTCCTGGTTTTTGAGTTGGATTTTTTTACACCAGTTTTCGATTACTGACTCTTTCTTTAATTTTTATGATCTTTTTACTAATGGTTTTGGAGGAATTTGTAAAATAAATACGATGACTTTAATTAAGCTCATATATCCATAAAAGCAATTTTTTTCATAACAAAGTATATTTTTATAGTTTTAAAGGTGTAATATTTGCATCCTTGACATAAAGACACCTTGCTATAAAAGGTATCCTTGTATTCTAAATTTACTTATAAAATACATATGTTCTGTAATTATATGTATGTCCTTTAAAACAATATTAAATTAACTTCCAAAGTGTTATAGAATAGCGTAAAACAAGCAAAGGATGCATTTTAATCATAAAGTTGCTATATTTATAATACATTAAATCTTTTTGTTCGTAATATCTATCACCACATAAAATTTACCATTTAGGTAATCAATCTTACGTAGCCGTATTACTTTGTATAAGGCATAATTTATTGTAATATAGATATAACAATGCAGTACATTGATTCTAAGCATTAATTTCTCTAGAATACGTGCAAACAAAAAAGTTTAAGTACACTTTTAAACACGTGCTTTTGAATGGCTCAATTGTAAATTAAGAACTTCTAACTACTTCATTGGGAGAATTATTTTGCATCTGTTCCGGAATCCATTGCATCGTGAGAGGAATCAATTCACATAACAATTAGTGTTGTTTACCCTCGTCTATTAAGAATCACAATGCTCAGCTTGTTTTCAGAATCAATTTGGAAATAATAACTTTGTTATATTTGAGGTCACCTTTACAGCTGAAATTTTGTTAACGACATTTTTCAAGTATGCATTGTTCTATGAAACTTGATTCGAATTTATATCAAGCATTCGTTTTTCTTTATATTTTTCTTTTCAAAGACTAACTACTGTAATTAGACTCAATATGCCTAAAGATTTGTATAGATTACAATTCATCCTTTAAAGGGTAATTTTTATTATGTGTAGTGTAATAATTTTTACAAACATTTTTATAATTTATAAAATAAGCTATTACTTTTTGTATCTGTGCAATAAATTAAAATATATTTTGTTTTCGAATTTGGCAATTATAGACAAAGCAACCCTTTCAATGTAAGAATACTTTTGCTTGTTACAATTGCATAGAATTTTATTTAGTGGAATGATTCTTAATTTAATGGATTTCTTTATTTAATTTAGTGATTAAACTTTTACACTTTCTCCGAATTGTTCAGTATTAATTTAAATTTTATTAGCCGTTTGAGTATTATATTTTTTTCCTCTTACGTTTGTGAAAACTAAATAATTGTGATATTCAAATTAATAAAACTGAGCTCCTCAAACTATTTTTTTATGAATGACATACATTAATATATTTGTATTATTATGTAAATCCCTCCTTCTAAATTAGACAGGTTTTCAAGTGTTTCATTATTTAATTAATTACTACATTTTCATAATTTTCTAATTGTCATTTCCAATTTTCCACATGGACCACATTATTTCAATGTTACAGTATACAGTTATATAAATAAAAATATTCAAACACTAGATTGTTATTCTAACCGGCATTTTTGAAATGTAATGGTCGAACCCAAAAGAAACTTCTGCTTTCGAAAGTGTGTTGCGATTGCCACTTTTATAGGAAATACTAAGGATAATAAGACGAAGAGAACAGAGTGATGAACACTGTACACACCTAAATGATACTCACTGCGGTTACAATTAAATTTAATGTACAACTATTCTTTGAATGCAGGTGTAATATTCCAGAATTGTAAAAACATAAACTCATTATGTTAAAGCAATTACGAAAAAAAAAAAAAAAAAAAAAAATCATTTCTTGGGGCAGAGATTTTTCTTTTGGCCGATGGTCATTAGAACATCTCAAAAATGGATTGCGATTTCAAAAATGGGTTTTTATTCTTTGAACTATTTCGTCAAACGTTTCTGTCTTACCTCTTTTTTTTACATGTATATTCATTTACTGTAGTTTGTAGATATCTTAACTACTTTTGGAGTTGGCTGGTTCATATTATTGATGCTCTACAATGTTTTTCGTTTTAGATTCATTTCTTTTCAGATAAAGCGTCGCTAGTATGCTTAGCTTTTTGATTTTGTTGTACAATTTTTAAACCTTTATAAATTTGCCTATATAAGAATCCCATGTCAACACAGCTAAAATGGCATGAGATCGTGTATTGATTAGGTTATTCTTGTCAGATTTCTTTATATTTATTAAATTTAGCATTTGATAATTAAAGTATGTTTAAGCAATAGTCATGACAATTTTTTTTTGTACTTCTCATTCAAATGTTGATTTTTATATAATCTACATTATGTAATGAATTTGTGGATTAATTGAAGTTTTATTATTCTGCAGGCCCATAGGAAGAATCGTACAATATAGGGTTAAATCCGAAACCATTTTTATACAATATACATAAATCTTGTATTCATCAATAATAATATTAATACAATAATTTAGTGTCATTCTATGTTTAATAAATATTATTTTATTCAACCCTATTATGGTAAATATTCCACAAAATTTTTTTCTTGAATAATGGTAATAATTAAACGTTTTTATTAAAACAAGTCGTTTTAGGCTCTGTACCTTCCGACCCATGATGTAGGTTATGGTTAAAATAATAAACACGATTTTTTTTCTCCTTTTAACCAACCTTAATAATTTTTGTGTAGTTTTGTCATAAATTAATTTTGTTATTTTGAAACTGATTATAAATATTCATGAACGGAAATGAGTTGAGAATTAATTTAAATGTGATGACATTTACAAACTTGGGAGGATAATTTTTGTTTGATTCTTAATCAATAATTAAATATTAACCCTGAACTGTCACTCTATTAGTGAAAAATGATTATGCATTTCTTTTTAGCTTGGAATTATTACGTTGTCTCTGTTTTCTTCCAAGAATGTCATTTATGAGTTCATAAAATCCACTTAAAAATTTTTTTTTCTTTTAATTCCTTTCAGTTATCTTAATATAAGGAAAAGTGATGCGAATAAGTTTTTAAAACCAAAATTAAAGAATTTATAATAAATTGAACCTAAAAATTTATTTTCTATAACGAAATTACTTGAATGCAAACTATTATTGTCACGAGCCAAAATTGTAACATCACGCCAATAGTTATTTACCTTATCTATTTTTAAAAGCTTTTTTTTTTTTTTTTTCTTAATATATTTAAGTTGAATTTTAGCAATTTGTAATTATTCTAAATTTTAAAAATCAAAAGTGAGCATAACACATGTGTGAGTGCGTTTTTCAGTTTTTCGAAAATTTTCCAATTATATTTAGCAGTTCACTTTCATTATCCAGTTATTCTAAAATGTATTATTTTTTTCAACATAAAGTCTTTAAGGTAGCCTTATTGATAAACTAGACATTAATCATTTTTATTTGTATAAACTGTTTTTGTATTAACAAAACCTTTTTTTTTTTTTTTCAGGCAAAATTAGTGTACATGAATTTTTTGCTAAAAAGTATGATTTGCCATTTTTTTTTTTTTTTTATTCCTTTCTTATTTATACTGTAATTAAAGGAAACGTGTATTTCTTTTTCAACAAATGAGTTATTTTTTTTAACGTCGCTTCATATATGCTTCATTTATTCAACGAATGCATTCTTATTAATTGTAGATTTCATTTATTCAACGAATGCATTCTTATTAATTGTAGATTTCATTTATTCAACAAATGCATTCTTATTAATTGTAGATTTCATTTATTCAACGAATGCATTCTTATTAATTGTAGATTACATTTATTCAACAAATGCATTCTTATTAATTGTAGATTTCATTTATTCAACGAATGCATTCTTATTAATTGTAGATTTCATTTATTCAACAAATGCATTCTTATTAATTGTAGATTTCATTTATTCAACAAATGCATTCTTATTAATTGTAGATTTCATTTATTCAACAAATGCATTCTTATTAATTGTAGATTTCATTTATTCAACAAATGCATTCTTATTAATTGTAGATTTCATTTATTCAACGAAATGCATTCTTATTAATTGTAGATTTCATTTATTCAACAAATGCATTCTTATTAATTGTAGATTTCATTTATTCAACGAACGCATTCTTATTAATTGTAGATTTCATTTATTCAACGAATGCATTATTAATTGTAGATTTCATTTATTCAACAAATGCATTCTTATTAATTGTAGATTTCATTTATTCAACGAATGCATTATTAATTGTAGATTTCATTTATTCAACAAATGCATTCTTATTAATTGTAGATTTCATTTACTCAACAAATGCATTCTTAGTTGTAGATTTCATTTATTTAGTGCAATATTTCAAATGTAAAAGTAGTAACTCTAAGGATTCATCCCCAAACTATGTTTCACATTTCTGCGTTTTTAAAATTGGGGCTACAGTGCCAAATGATTGCAGAAAACCGCATAACCTTCTTAAGGTAAAGGAAAAAAAAAAAAATTTTTTTATTTCCACGCTTTGTGTTTATCTGGCTTTCCTTTAAAACACTCGGCCTTGCTGTAATATACTCACTGACGCATTTGAAAATTTGTTCACCCCAAAACCAACTTTCATACTTGAACCGTGCGTGTGTGTGATGAGCATAGGGCATTCCTTATGTGTATATTTATAGATGTTGCTCGAGAGCAAGAAAAAAAAAAGAAATGAACGGCTTAGTTGTTGGAACGAAGACAACTGGATTCCCCGTGATTAGCAGTAGTCTGTCACTATTTTAAACTTGTATGTCAATTGATAAAGTTATTTATTTTTTAGTTTAGGTAATTACACTTTGGTAGGGTAGTGGCAGTAAATTTTACAGATGGTTTGGGATGAGTCATTGCTCCCTGTGTGAAAGCAAGGTTCTCATTCTCCAAGTCATGCTGGCGTCATAAATTAAAAGGGATATACTTGCAGTATGCATTTTACACATATATATTATTTGTGATTATCAATTTAGCTCCTTTTAAGTGTTGAGTATTCTTAAGTTTTAAATTCTTATTATTGAATGCTAGCTAACACGATTGGATGTAGCCTAGCCCCAGTAACTATAATATTATTTTAATAATTTTTGTTACAAAAATATATAATTGAAGATTAAAAATCGGTATTCAGAAATTTTTTTTTTTAATGAAATTCAGTTCTCACTTTATAATCGTAACCTTCATATTTCTACATTGATATTGCTATAGTTGTATTAAAAAAAAAAAAAAAAACTATCTATCGATATTGTTAAATTTATAAATATTTAATTAAAAGAAGTAATTAAATTTTTTGCGTTCTGCATGAGATAAAAATATTAGTAAAGAGAAAAGAATTTGTGTATTTAGGTAAAATTGTCAGACATCATAACACATTCAGTACCGTTACATTTATACAGATATTCAATCTTATATATTAGCTTTTATTATTTTAATAAACAACAGGGGATATCCCAAAAGCAGTAAAATATTGCAGATTCTATTAGTTTAATGGTTTTGTTTTTTAGTTTTAGCATAATCTCTATTTGCACTGCATGAGATAATATATTATTATGATCTACAGAATAGAATTCATTGTATAAAACTAAAAGCATCGTAAACTATTTCTTAAAAAATTGTTGTACATGGGAAACAATAATACAATAATTACAAGTATTTCATCAAATCATAGTAAGATTTTGTTTAGATTGTATAAATAATTAATTCTAATATTATAATATCAATTTCTCTTTGTCTTGAAAAAACTTTTTTTTTTTTTTTTTTTTTTTTTCATTTATTAAATTCAAATTTAGTCCTGCTTTTTTAATGCGAGTGGTTAATTTTGAAACTAGGATGATTTTGTCAGAGAAAAGAGTTTTAAGTAGATAAAGCTCGTATTACAAATATTTTTTATTTTACATTTAGCTTCATAATTGAGGTATTGATTATTGAATAACTTTTGTATGCTGATAAATTTTTATTATTATAAATAAAATTTCATAGTTTACATTTTTAGGAACTATTTTTTTTTTTTTAAAAACTTCTTTCTTTTTCGTTACGTAAAGTTTATTTTATTAATGCTATAAATCGACCTGTTCATGTAATAGAAAGTGAAAAAAAAATTATGTTCGTAAATAGTTGTTGCTATTAATTCGGTTTCCACGGTGATATTGTATAAAGAATGTGATGTGGTGATCGTTGTATGACGAAATCAATAAGTTGGCACGGCATTATAGTTGGTGTTTGGAATTCCGTCCTGTTTTCAAGTTTATAATGGTAATGATAAAAAATTAATTACGTGTAAATAAAATATTAAATGTCGTGTACATTATGTGGAGGTATAGAAGAGTAGAAAGTTTCAAATATTTGTAGCTTGTAAGAATAAAATTGTTAAAAGACTTTTTTAAAATGATAGTTTTCTAAGGCTTTTATTAAATTGTAGATTATTAAATAATAATTATTAATAAATTATAGATGATTAAATAGTAATATTGATTATTAAATTATAAATATTCAATTATTTGCAAATATATAGAGAGATTTTTATCTTTTATCTTAATTAAAAAAATAATACAGTAATGCTAAAATTATGGAAACATTTTATGTTCAGAAAGTTATTTGCATTGCCTTTTTAAGAAAAATCTTACGAAATTGCAAATCACTAGAAATATAATTTTTATGAGAAATGTAATTATTTAATACAGTTTTATTTTTATTATAAAAAGGTATAGCTATATCAATCTACAAAGGATGTTCGTTTAATTTAAGGAGGTGCGATTTTTTAAACTCAAAATTATTCGATAGAAAAAAAAATTAATCCAATAGTTAATCGGATTTTGTGTTGTCACATAATACATTCAGTAATGTATTAGCCTGAATAAGCTCTCGTCTTTTGCATCCAAAATTCAGAATAAGGCTTCTTATTGAATCGTTTGATTATCATAAAGTTGATTGTTATTTTTCAAGTGTTTCTTTATTATAATATCACCAAATAAGCAGTGCAATGCATGCAGGATGATAAACAAATTAAAATTAAAAAATTAGAGAAAAGTACGAAATAATAATATTGTGTGAAAAAGTAAGCACATGATGAAATATATAAATAAGAATATAAAAAATAACAAATTGGTGGAAATGTAATCGGGGGATTTTAAATGTTTTACTATGAATAAGCTTAATCAATTTAAAGAGATTTTCAGCCACAACACTGGCTGTATTTGAACAAAAGAAACATCATGTTTCAAAACATTGAATTCGCTGTCAGAATTCCGTGGGAACCATTACTTTTTTCTTGCAGGGGGCAGTTTTCGGGTTCGAGTCCCGGCAGTGCCATGGATGTTTGTAGTGGTTCGGAATCCACTTTTAAGCCGTTGGTCCCGGTCTAATAGGACTGTTGGGAGTAGGGCTGACAACTCTACCCCGTAAAGAGTCAGCGTCATGGAACCAAGTCAGGCTCTACCTACGGGTGCTCCATCACAACAGAAACTCTACCCCTTTCCCTCCTTCCATGAGACCACAAGGTTTCTTGGAACTTTGTCAAGTTGTTGCTGTCTACCAAGTGGGATAAAAACAAACTTCTATCTTGCAAATATAAACTGAAAAAATTAGAATGAAGTAAAGACACATTAAAAAATCAGAGCTATTGTGATTTGGAGTGACAAAGTCGATATGTTGGTAGTGAAAAAAAAAAAAAAAAAAAAAAAAAATGTTTATTAGTAAATGAATTAGAAAAGATTTTCTTTCTGAGTACTTAACACTTATGCTTATATAAATATCAGCAGTACTTGTTTGAGGCCTACTTTAAAAATAATGATTTTTGTTTTTGTTTTGTTTCTAATGAATCCATGAAAGGCAGGCATGATTCTTTCTTCATCTGTTTATATATGACTTTGAAACATTTCATTCCTTAACATTGCTCTCTCGTCGCACAAAATGCCAGTCCACATTTTTTTTTTTTTTTTTTTTTTGTCTTTTTGGGCCAAATTAAAAAAAAGTGACTATTGGATTTGGCGACTTTTTTGTAACGCCAACTGAGCGACAAGTCGCCAAATCTGAAAACCTGCGTTTCTTGTACTGTTATCGCAACCCTTTTTACTTGGCGGATTTTGGCGAAAACAATTTTTGACTCCAAATCCCAGCGGCCCTTGTTCTGCGATTTTACCCTTATACTCATAATTGGATGCCGAAGATCCACAAACAATTTAAATAGATAAAACATATTCGATTTTTGTGACAGAATGTGTAATGTTTTTTCATGCTATATTTTAGGCGTTTTTTTGGTTTATCAGTATGAAAACTATAAGCAGAATTTCCAAATTTCTGCGACGTATCTGCTCGCTGTTTTAGTGCATCTATATCATCTAACATGTATGGCTATCGCGTGCTTATGGTCAATGACATTTCAAATACGAGAAAATACAGTCAAAATAAATATAGTCAGTACTTGACTTTTGTGATGAGGAAACTTTTACAATTTTAGCAGGACTCTGCTCTTTGTCATGTCTTAGTGCAATAATTGTTTCAGAAAAAATGATATTCTATTGTTATATTGACCATTTAGCAGCTTTGATCCTATCCTTTAAAAATCCTTTGCATCTGATTAAGGAAATTGGTTAATCAGTAAAAAAATTATATAATAAAGTACAATAGAAATAGTAAATAATCGAAATGCAATTCTTAGTGAACTAGAATTTTTCTGTCTGGCTGAAAATTACAGTAAGAGACTTTCAAACAGAATATTAATTTAAAAATGAAGGAAAAAATCAGAAATTTACTTTTTACAGTTTAAAGTGCATAATTTTTTCCCCCGTATTTGAAATTATTTGATTTAACAATGCCTTGCGTCATATTTTTAATTAAATTGCTTTTATATAATTTATAGTATAATAGTTAAATGCATGAAAGGATATAAAACTTAAAAATAAAAACAAATGTTTCGAAAGATTTGCGCAATTTTTGTTATCTGTGTATCCTGTTTCACACAGTGAAACTGAACGCCTTGAAAAGTAGTTATAGTTAAATCACATTTTCGCTTCTTCCAAGATGGTAGAATTTGACTGCTTATCATTATTAAGGAAGATAAATGTAATGCAAAGAAGATAAATTTTAATGTTAAAGTCCATTTCATTTCATTTCTATTTATAGTCATAAAGTTAGACATTTGGAGAAGTAAGTATTAAAATCCTGTAATGAAATGACTTATGAAACATATTATTTTGATTACGAAATAAAAATTTCGACTTTAAAATAATCGATATATATATATATTTTTTTTTTTTTTTGACGAAATATATGCTTCTAAAAGAAAATATTTGATTAAATTTTGGTGGGTAAGATTTCATTTTAAATGAAAATTATTTTGCAGGATTTATAAATGTGCAGAAGTAATAACTTGAATAAAAATAAAACAAATTATTTAAATGTTTTTATTTTAACTTACTAAATATACATGTATTTCAATTTCAATAAATGAGTAATTTACACTATTCATATGTCTTAGTAAAAATAAAATCTAGAAACAATATGTAATTATTATAGAAATTTATCGTGTGTATATTATTTATATGGTTTTTACAAAAAATTTAATTACGTTTGACAAATGAGAATGAAGTTTTTTGAATTCATGAGATAACATGGTTATAATTTCTGTTTTTGTTTCATATTGAGTTTAAATACTGTTACTTTATTTCTATTTAATTTCTTATTTTAATTAAATCATAAATATTGAATTCGCAGAAAATTTTTTTCTAAACTAAATCTAACTAATTTTAAAGTTAAGTGAGTCATCCCGCGTTATACCCTAGATTGCCGTAGTTAAGGCCAATCAACCTGATAACCGTGTATTCGCATTAAAAAAGGGGGGGAATGAATCTTAAATAAATTGCAAGAAACAATATGTTGTTAAAGCCCAAAATCATAAATATGTTACAAATCTGATGAAAGTTTTCAATTCATGTCCCCATTACAATATTTTCCCTTCATAGATTTATATTTTAGAATGTACAGATTAAAAAAAACCTTTTTTGTATCCACGTATTCCATTTTTTAAATTTGATTTTTTCATATAAACCACTTATAATTGTCAATAACCATTTATTTTACTTGTTCATGAATCGCTCTTAATGCACAGAAATTTGTTACAATTCCCCGTTTTTAGGTCTTATTGAAACTCATAAATAGGTATTTTGCTGTTTGACGCCATTTTTGTACAAACTAGTTTAAGCGACAATATTTATAATGCTTATATTTTGGTTTATCAGATAGAGATGTAAGGAATTCATTTATATATAGGCTTTCGGCCTTTTTCCGTTGCTAATCTATTTTTCAGACAACTTTTTTTTTTTTTTTTTTCTTATCATATCTCGTTTCCGCTGATAAAATTGAGAATTTTACCTCTCTTTCCTTTCTCTCGCAATCATTTATCTTCCGTTTCCCGGGCTGATGAAAATCTGTAATTTGCATGTGTGTTCCTTGTTGGAGAAAAAGAAAGAAAAAAATGTGCTGCACATATGTTCAAAAAAAAAAAAAAAAAACTCCGTTTGCCTGAGTTGGTAGATGAATTGTTGAAATTTAGGCTACCATTGTTACTCTCTCTCTCGCGCAAAAGTTTAAGCGTGGGTGTAGAAGGGGGTGGTGCCCACACAGAAAGTTATATGACACGCCTTGCGCCCTCTTTCTTTATTTTTCTCTTTTATTAAAGCTTTTATGCAAAATTATTTTCTTTCGGATTCTTTTCTTTTAGCACTAACAGTTATAAACAAAAGGGCACTAATTTTGAAATAACTCTACAGCCGTTAAAAAGCTTTTACATCAATATTACATGGAAGTCCACAAAGTTCTGTGCTAATTCGACACTTTTCAGTTATTAATATGAAACCAACTGCAGCGTATCAGAATATAGCTTGTGGTAAGATACTTGTTACGCTGGCGAATTTTGGCACAAAAAAATATACAAACAGCATGGCAGAATTATACGCTTTTTTCCTACAAACCCAAGGTTATGCAATCTCCTACCAGCTAGAAAGATGAAACAGGAACATCGGTGGGACTCGTGTATACTGTGAATATCCCACCGTAGGTGATGAGGGGAGTACAGTGTCTTCCGGGAAGACCTTTAGGAGCAATTGCACCACATTTACATGTTTTCTTAAAGAAAACTTAGAAAAATCCCACCTGGCTGCTTGACTATCGATGTGAGACTTTTTTACACACATTGACATAATTACTAACTAATCTCCTTGTTTTCGAAAGCAGTGCTTATAACAATGTAGGCTTCAGATTCTAACCTCGGCCCTCCTGTATGCTAGCTGCAAACAATGACACAGAGTCAGGAGTTGAACAGAATTATACGCTAGTAGTTGATAGCATAATTTGATATTAGAACTTAAAACCGATCACCTCTCCATATTTAATCAAAAGTAATTGCTCTGAAGTAGATTTTCCCACATATTAAAATTTTCGCATCATAGAATGCCCATGCAAACTTCCCATTGGCAGATTCTACTATGCGACATTGTGTAGTGTTCAGTGGAAACCCATTTTAAGAAATCAATGTAAGTCAATAAGTTATAAATACATTTTAAAAATTTCGCTTTTCTATTTATATTTTATAAAAAGTATTATTTAGTTATTTTTTGTTTAAAAATGATGTGTTAGTTTGATATAAAACTCGAGTTTCGAGTTGCTTCAATAATTCTTATTCGGCTTTTTCTCTTTATTTGAAAGACCCCCACTTATCTGTTCTATGATTTATATAAATAGAAATTCAATATTGTGGAATATAGCATCCGCTCTTTGTGTGCGTTGCAGTCACTTCTTTCAAAATTGAGAAGAATCGGTAGTGATTGTTATAACGTGTTCTTATTATAGCGTATTGCATCGACAACCGGGTTGAGTAAGAGTTTTCAGCATTTTCTCACATATGACAATCAAATGCCGGACAGATATCCCTTAAAGGAAAGTTCTTCCTTCATTGCCTTGGGCTCTATGTAGGATACATTAGTGAAATACGTAACTCACCGATACACTCACACACAAATTATGAATTGTTACATTTTTTAGGCATATATAATGTCAGACTAAACTTAAGTATGATAGAATAATTTTTAAAAGTGACGGACTCCCGACCGTAAGGTTGAGGGTTCGGATCTGGCACTCGGCTCAATTCACTACTTTTATATTTATGCTACGTTGTGCATCTCAATCCTATCTTAACGGCTAGTGAATAGTTAGGTTTTTATTGTACGCTTTTTACCCCTTTTTTTTTTAGGAAAATAAAAGGATAGAACAAAAAACTAATAAAATAAAAATAAAAATTATAAAAATGAAAAATTATTAAAAATACGGTCCTGATTATGGCCCTTTTTTTTGTGTGTGTGGACTAATCTCACTTTACAGCATCAACCTGCTCTCACCTTTCAGCATAATCCCTGTGTTACTAGGTTAAATGAGTTTTTTAATACTCTGTTTACTTTTTTCAATAGTTCGGCATCGAAACTGGTCCCTAATTGTACTGAATTTAAATTTAATTTTAATTTCTTTTATTTTTGTATCTTACTTTTATTATTATTAGTATTTTTATCTTTTTTTTTTTTTTTTTTTTTGAGTACCATTTAACTTGAATTTTTAGTTGTATTTCTACCAACTTAATTAAGCAGCCAATTAAAATTTAAAGCATATTTATTAATTAAGATGAGGAGGTTTAAGGGGTTTTCCCCTGTTGGTACTCCGTAATCGGTACGCCAATTGCCAGTTGCCAATAATTTTAAATATAAATTATTAACTTTTGACATAAAAAGTTACTTTAATCCGACTTAATATTTTAATATCTTCTTCATTGAGCAACAGCCCCGTGGTGGGCCAAGGCGTTCTGCCTACTGGCAGATTTCGAGACAGGAGATAGTGTCTTTTAAGGGGTAGGATTGTCAGCCGTATGTCCAACGCTCTACAGTTATATTAGACCGGGATTAGAGTTTAATGGGGATTCCAAACCACTACAAACATCCATGGCATCGCGGGACTCGAACCCGAAACCTGTGCCACCGAGCGCTAGTCACTCGGCCATCAGACTTTCCTTTTAATATCTTGCTTTATTTAATAGTTTTTATACTCATTTTTTCTGTTTAATAGGATTCTTCATTATCTTTCCTTGTTCATTTCAATTACTGGAATCTTATATCGCGATTACGTCAAACATTTTATTGAATCTAAAATAACGTCTGTAATTTAAAATCTGTTATTAGGTGTTACCAAGTTTCAGTTGACTTAGATCTCCACCATGTTCGCTGCAGCTATGCCTTACATGTAAAATTCTGAATTATATATCTAATTTTTATGTAAGATCATTTTTTATATTTGGATTATCCTTTGAAGTAATTTTCAAAAATGTTTAATTTGCTTTTTATATGCTCTTTGTAGTTGTTACTATCCCTGTTTAATGTATTGTGTGTTAACATCTTTATTACTTTTTTCATTTCAGACTTATTCCGGTTTGTTTTGTGTTGTTGTCAATCCCTATAAACGTCTTCCAATCTACACAGAAAAAGTTATAGAACTATATAAAGGTAAAAAGCGACATGAAGTACCGCCCCACATATTTGCTGTCACTGATGGTGCCTATAGGAGTATGTTGCAAGGTGAGTGTTGCCACTCTATTAAAAGAGCCTGCTATTTTTTGGGGGCGAGAAGAAATTAATTGGTGGCAATTAATTTCTTCTCTGCTGCTTAAACTGCTTGATATCTGTGATGAATATTGAAGAGATGGCAATTACTGAGGATTATTCATAGTTAAATGGGGAATAACAAAAATTTTGAATTGAAATTTCTATGAGAATTTAAAAGAAGTCGTTTATGACTATTACTTCTCCAGCTTTTGCTCATTTAAAAAACTTGACTTAACTCATTGATTCCAAAAAAGTATGGACTGTGTAAAAGTATGATATGCGTCAAGTTTTTACGAAAAATACAGAATTTCATGTATTTTTTTTTTTTTATTTATTAAAAAAGTAACATTTTATCTTATTCAATATGATATTAGTAGTAGGTCCTTAGTTACGAATAAGAAATGTTAGCTTATGTAAAAGGAGAGTAGACTTTAATGAACAAGCTCCATATTGGTGTGAATAAACTTTTTGTGCCCGACTCGTGGGTCAGTGGCAACATGCATCGCTGGTGAGCATTAGTGCTGAGGTTCAATCCACTGACTCGATGGCATTTGTTATGTGCAGCATCTTGCCTCCTTAGTCGTACTACCTGGTGGGAGTTTCAAGTTTTCTCCCATACGGCACGCAAATGCTGGTATTCCCTCTAAAAGTCCTCCCAGAAGTCACTGCCCTCCTTCTTCAGCGACACGGAGCCAAGTCAGACTTCTACTTACGGGTGCTCCATTACAACAGAAGCTTTTCCATCCGCAAGTAGACTGCTCATGGGATGTCCGTCCCGCACTGCAGGACACTGAGGATTAGACAACACACCATAAACTTTGTTATAAATTGTACTGTATATTGCTTCTTAGGTGGGTTTTTGAACATATATATATATATACAGCCCTACCGCCACCAACCATTATGGATATATATAGATATATATTGTGAAATATAATACAGAAAAATTTATTGTGTATTTTTTCCCAAGTATTTTTACTTGAAAAAATTTCTTTATTATTAAAAGGCTCTTTTAATCTTTTTTGCTCTTGTTCTCATTTTCTTACTTATAAACATATTAAAAAAACTATGTAAAACAGTAATCTACTTTGCTGCTACTTAAGTGGACTTCTAATTGTTTCTAGCTTTTAATTAATGCTTTTTCAATTGCCTATTCCCAATACATTTTTATTGAGACTAGGTTTCTTTACTTTTTTATTGTGTTTCGTTTTCACATTAATTTTTTTTTTTTTTTCTCAAGTGATTCTTCTGTATTTTTTATTACTGACATTAAATTTTAAATCCTTATTTAATTCTTAATTTTCATTTTCTGTCCTATTGTCTTTTCTGAACTTTTTTTAAACTTTTAATTCTAGCATGGAGGCTTGTAACTCAAAAGCTTCATTTGCAATTTGTAAAAAAAAAAAAAAAAAAAAAAAAAAAAAACGGCCATGTAAAAAAAATTCGAATTATTTTCATTCAAGTAGACTTTAACATTTTTTATTAGTTTTATTCAAAAAGTAACATTTAACTTAATAGTTTTTTTATTATAATTTATTTTTAAAATCCAACCATTTTTAAATTTCTTTCCTGTTATCTTTTCCGTGGTATTGTCATCCGTTCACTCAACCCTTTCAATCTGTCAAGAAAAGTATATGTGTGACGTCATTATTCCCGCAAAATAGTGACAGCTGGTGCCCATGAGCTCATCCATTTTACCGTGCTCTTTACTAGAGCCCTACCTCCACCAACCATCCCCTGCTGAGTTATCCGCCTGAAATAGCTGTCTTTATTAGCCTGTTTTCGTTCTTTTCCGTTAGAATTGTCAATCTTTTTGCGTTTATTAGAATTTTTATGGCACACTTTTCGGGTGAGAAATGCTTTGGAAAACAGTCCATGTAATAACCCTTCACATTTCACTTAAAAGTAATGAGTTGCTAATAAAATTGAGATTTAAGTAAATTTTAAGTATTTTTGAATCACATTTATTATTATTATTTTCTTTGGGATTCCTTTTAGAATCACGCCGTAGAAATAATAAACGATTGACGAAGAAATAATTACCGCTATTTGCATTTCAGATTGTGCGAATCAGTTAGCTGAGAGACATGTTGGAATTGCATGCTTCTGTATTACTTTTATTCCTAATGTTCTTTTTGTATTACATCGTGTATTTTTATATTGGTGAAATCAATGCATTCCATATTTTAACTTCTCAAATTAAGGTAGAATTTATGTAGATTAATACTAATAACACTTACAATGATCCATATGCACTTGGTAAGACTCATCATGCAAGAAGGGTTGCTATTGCCTTAACAGAGGGTGAAGGTATCGACATCGTCATATTTTTGAAGGAATGTTCCTAGGAGTAGCATGTGAAGAGATTGCTCCTTTTTTTCTTTTGACTCAATAGAGGGACATTCCAGCTTACAAATTTCCGTACATTTACATCCGTAAGTTTACATTTTTCCAAAATTGAATATCCGTAGCATAAAGGCATCCGTACTTAAATGCTTTCGGTTCGACTTCACTTGCTTGGTTTCGAATCGACTGTTGAAAATTCAATCCATGTTGCCTCAGTCAATAATGTTTTCTGATGTGTAAATTGTTTTTAATAAATATTTTGTTGTTGTCATTGCAAAATTGTAATTTCACATTTTTGCGTCTTTCAATTTTTCATTTCGTATTTGCATGCTATTACGAAATATTATATAGTTTATTATAGATGTTTAAGTGATAAATATCATTAAAAAATGATCATATATAAATTTTTCGCTTGGGAAAAAACAAATGCCAGTCACTCCAGGCATTGCAATTTTCTATGCGTGCAAAAATTAAATTTAAAATAGTTTTATTACTTGTTCAATTAAAAAAAAAAAAAAAAAAAAAAAAAGATATAACCCAAGTTCAAAGATATAATTCAGTAAAAGAAAAGAAGATTTAAAATTCTCTTTGATCAAATCATCAAATCTAAGATTTTCATAAGGTATAATGAAATTTCAGACTTATAATTTTGAACAATTTTGTCTAATTATGAATCATTTTTAAACTACTTTTCTAAAGAGAATAGTTTAAACATTTTTTGTTACCTAAGTAATTGGTTTCTGAATTTATATTATCAGCTAATATATATAAGGGTAATTATTATGTAAAATAAATTCTTATATCATAAATCTGCCATTTTCATATATTTAAAACTTCTCTTTCTTTTTTTTTCCCCCTTCCTTTCTTCCCTAAACAATATATATATATTAAGTTGTAGAAGACCGTAACTGAAATATTTAATTCGAAATATAATATATATATCTTTCTGTTAACTGCTGAAAAGAAAACTCGCTTAAAGCTTCGCAAACAGTGTTTTACAAGCTGTTTTAACAGGTGTTACGTCCTGTGTAAGGGTATGAACAAATACTTTTAAGCAGTATAAGCTGATTATTTGAATCGCCTCAAGTAGCAGTTGCCAAAAGTTTCCTTTTTCTCATTATAATTTTGTTTACTCTGTACGAGCAAAGCTACTCTTGTGTAACTGGAAAGCATCTTACTTAAATAAAACCCAGACGATACGATTTCCCATTGTTGTTCTTTTTTTCCCCACAGATAAAAATTATTTGCTGAATAACTAAATTGAGATTTCGTAGTAGACAAATAGAAAAGTACCACATGGGATGTTTTATCTCCAAATAAGTAGTGTTTTTTTTTATTAAAATTGTCTTGCTTCTATTTGATTATTTCTTGATTTTTTTTTACCCTGTTTAAAATGTTTTCTTTTAATTTATTTATATTCTTGTGTTTTAATTTTTTTTTCTGAAATTAAATTTTCCTGCTTTCTAGAATTCTACGAAAATGAAAATGTTCGTTCACTGTAATTTTTATAATTATATTAAACGAACGATATTATATTAAAGTATGAGGAACAGCGTATAGTAAAATGAGTTATACAAATAAAGTTTTTTAAAAATACTATAATTATTTATAATTTTTAAATTTTTTTTTTTTTACGTGGGAAAGATGTTGTCTTGATTAGAGTTTTATGATATCTCCCAAAAAAAGTGTATCTGAAAAATAAATAAGTAAAAGTTTTAAGTTATTATTTATAACAGATTAATCTCTAGGAACGAGAAACTCTCATTTCAAAAAACTTTTATTTAAAATAAATTTCCACGTGATTTTTTTTTGTATGTGGGCTTAAAACTAACGTGATATAAATGTTATGTAAACATATTTTGTATACACAACACATATGTTCTCGAAAAGGATTTCAGTTTTTTTAATTTTAAAAATTAAATCAGCATTAATTAATTTTTGTACTTTATTTTTGTGAAAAAAAAGCTTTTGTTTTCGAAAGTAATACGACAATTTATTCAAGAGACAAATTGTTTAAACAAAAGACTAAAATATCGCCAAGTTGGCACGGTGGTTAGTTGGTGAAACTTCAGGAAACAACAAAGATTGGCATAAGATATTTATTAAAAAGCTTGAGACTTTTTTTAGACGGTTCAGCAGAAACCTGTAAATACGAGACATCTTCATCCGGAAATAGTTGAGTTTATTCTTTAGAGCACTGACCTGGGGAGAGGTTATTTCTGCAATTATGTTTACAACAACTTGCTTAATACATCTGTTTATTTTAATTAATTAGCCTATTTGGACATAATGGTGGTGCTAATTTAATTAAAGTCTTTTATGACAGATGCCTGACCTTGTAGTGCAAACATATAAATATATGAAACTAATGTTGCAAAAATCTGTCTAAACAATAATTGCATAATATACAGCTTTGTTTTTATGTCATTATATTGTGCTATCTCATTTAAATTTTCTGTCTCATATTACTATATGTTTTGATATGATCCTGTTGTTAAATGTAATTTGAGAAATTTTTTTTTTTAAAATATGTCAAAGTAACAGCACCTATTCATATCTTTCATGTAATATTTCAAATTTTGAGCTTCATGAAAAAGAAGTTCTAAAAATTACTATAGTAAATATCTTTTTTTATATAATAAAATTATTATAATAAATATCTTCTTAAAGATAACAAAAATAGTATATATTATTAAATCAAATACCACAATAAAGTTGAAGTTCTTAAGTAACTGTAGTAAGGGCGAGTCTATTTCTAATTTTTATATTTAATTTTTACTTTTAATGCAGTTTAAAATGATCCCCTTCAAACATTTTAAAAGCCTGTTTACAAAATCTTTTAAAATTTAAAAGAAAAATTTGACCGATATCATTTAATTTTTGGAACGATATTTAGCTTCCCTTCAATTTAATAATTAAAAAAAAAAAAAAAAAATTATTTATCAATGCAAACAGATCAGATTGGATATTATAATTTTGCAATCGATATGTGTTTTTATTTTCTACTTCAAGGCTATCATCACCTCTTCGTCGCATTTGTATTACTTGATTTCATTTTATTTATTATAATTTTTTTTTCCCTTTAAAAAAAAAATTATAACCATATGTTATTGTAGCTCGTATTTAAAAGGGTAACAATTTTACAACAAATAAAAAGTTTGATAATCGTAATTGTACAGATTCTAGTATACAGCATGCAAATTTAAAAAAATAATTTAATTAAAAAAAAATTTAACAAGGAAAATAAAAAAAATACCTTTTAGTAACTCATCTTACTGTTTTGTTTTGTAAAAACAGGGAATTATTTGTGCTTCCATTCATTCAGTGAAGTGATGTTTTGCAGCAAGCTTCAAACAACTGCGGATACTCCATTTTATCTTTTGTTGATGTTTTCAAATCTATTTTTTAAAACTTCTAAATAGATATATTTTCGCAAGAAATTCGCATGCAGCTTTGAAGAGCTTTAATGGTATTTTTTTACGTCTCTAAAGTCATTTAAAATAAAAAGGTTACGCAAACTCTGTTCAGTTGTGGGGATTTAAATGCTATAACTATTCGCATTTTAATCTATCCAATACCATAAAAAAAATGATAAAAATCTCTAATCTATCTGTATATACATTTGTACTTTCTAAGCGAAAAATTATTTACCAATTCATTCTTGAAACTTGCGTCATTTTAACTAATTGTAAATGGAGGACAAATGAAATATAGTTTAAGACGTAACATTGTAAATAATATTTGTTTAGCATAAATAAACTTTACAATGATTTTTTCCCTTTTAACAAAGTGAAGATGCATTGAAAAATGTTTCATTATAATAAATTTAATAATAAAAAGTATATTTGGAACAGTTGCTTACAAATGATGTATCATTCAAATCTATTTTTAAGATGATATACGAGGGGGAAAAATATAAATAAAAAACTGTCATTATGAATATGAAATGCTATTTTGTTTTATATAAATTGAGCAGCGAGTTTCAAAAATCGATAGGTCGTTAAAAATATATACATATGTGTACCCATAATGATTATTTATGATATTAATTAATGCATATATAACTTGCCATATAAAAATAATCATTGACATTAGCGAATTCCAACCTAAAATGTTTCAGTGGAAAATGTTAATAAAAGAGATACGATTAATACGCCAAGTACTTAAAAATTTATATTATAAATTCAAGGAGTTATATATGTAATTTTAAAATTGAATAAATGAAATTTTTTTACCACACAAAATTACGAATAATTTCTGGAATTTTAAAATTATTACAATTTAATAATTTTTTAAAAATCTAAATCTTTAATTTATATTTGACAATTTTTAATAAATTATCACAACATTAGCTAATTTATAAAAATATTTTACGTATTATCACCTCAATTATGAACGTAAGGGTCAATAAAAAATTTGGATTAACAGAGATTTTTCTTTTTAATGGATCAATTGTGAGATTTTTATGAATTTATAAATATTTAGTAATAAATTCAAAATTACCGGTCTTTATCAAAAAAAAAAAAAATAGATTCACAAAGGTTATAAATGAAGAAATAAATTAAAAGAAATTTTCATATTTCAATTAAAAGTATTGGGTTTAAGAACTTCTCAAAATATAATTTGTTTTCATTAGTTTTACACGAATTGAATAAATAATAAAATTAATAATATATACGTAATCAAATTGATTTCATCAATAAACCAAATGTTTCAGATTTTAAAACAGATAATCAATTGTTACGCATAAAATATTTGGGCATTGTTTGGGGAGATTGGGTCAGCTATGTCCTGGAACACCTTTCATCGTTTCTTATTGTTTCTTCTTATTTATTTTTTTTTTTTTAATTTCTTTCTCGAGCTATTCTTATTGGTTTACTTAAATTTCTCTTATGTGCTTTATTAAATTTATGTGTTTTTTTTAAAATCATTTGAAATGTTATAGATTATTTTTTATTATTTTTTAAATTTCTTTCTCTGTTTTTTTCTTAAATTTCTTACGTGTTTTTTTTTTTTTTTAAATAAAATCTTTCGGAATTCTGTAATTTTTATTATTATTTCTGATTAGTCTTTTCTTTTTTTCTTTCGTATTGAACGTTACCTGATGAACACATAATTTTATTGCCTTGAATGTGATTTATTAATACTTCGTCTTTTGTTAGCAATACGTAACT
>BPLR01002629.1:0-44093 GCA_021605095.1 Caerostris extrusa | reverse complement strand
TTCGTGATGTCACTTCAGATAATGCGCTTTTTATATTTTAATTTTACAAAAGTGATATAGTATGATGAAAGTTTTTCACTTTTTTTCCAAATTTAAGCTGAGCATAGCCACTCTTGAAGATACAGTCTTATAAAATAAATAAATTTTTTTGATTATGGAATTTTTAGTCAGCTGTTTTCAAATGCAAAAGCATTTGACTATGAAACTAATCTTTATTTATCACTTATTTTATCTAAAATAATAATGCGAATTTAAGATTTTCTTTCTTTTATAATAAAATAAAAATAAATCAATCTAATAAAAAATAACTCGTTATAAATAAGAACAGAAATCTTGACTGTTGAAAACTAATCATAACTATTGAAACTGTTTTAACAGGAACCATAACTGTTGATAATAACGTTTGTCTTACTCATAAATCCAAATAAAATCATTGACAGTAAGTTTCATCAAACTCTCCAATAATATATAGTAATAATATTTACATATTATACTGTAACGATCTTTAAAAAATCTGTTTTCATATTCGTTATGTAAATTGTTATCTTAATTAACAATTTTACTTATATTTCAGTTAAAAAAAATCTTAAATTTGTTTACAAAATATTTTAATGCCACAAATATATGAAAATAAAACTATAAGCTTGGTATTTCAACGTTACAAAATTTAACAACATACTACATAAATTATCACATTTTTATATGGTTTATAATATCATAGCTAGACTGGATTCAATCTGTTAATGTAATTTTGGGTTTCCAAACTAAGAGAACTGGGTTTCGAAACCAAGTCAGTAAAAAGCTCCCATGCTTATGTCAGATAAGCTACGATAAATCTATAAGCTGGAAAATACTTCTCTTCTGTTGCAGGAGGAGGGGAGATGGAGATGTACTCCCAGATGCTATTCTAGTAATTGTTTGTTCAAAACTGTGGTGTAACGTAGTTTATGACAGTCAACATTAGCGGTTATTGTTTGATTGTCCTATAGTATAAGAGTTTTTAAAAAACAATACATCAAAATGAATCTTCTTCGGATGCAGGCTATTGATTAGGGCTTGAATTAGGGTTAAACCAATGTCTTTTGCGTTTAACATTGTTATAGAGGATCCATTGATTTATCATAGATAAAAGTTGAATCGGTATTATCATGTTTGTAACTATTGAAGTTTTAATTTAAAATATTAAGTTTATAGAAATTGAATCCTACTAAAGATAGTGTAAAAAAGACATTACAAATATTTTTTCTGTTTGGTGTGATAAGTGATGAATGGAAATGGATTTCTAATAATCAACATAAAATTAAATATTGAGTATAATGACGAAATACGGATCACTATATTTTTTGTTTTACAGATTTAAATACAATCGCATTTAATCAAGATACATTGTAAAATAATAGTTAACTAATAATGAATATGCAATCTTTAGCTATAAAGTCTAGAGTTCAGTCATTTGTGTAGAAAAAAATTGGGATATCTACTATTTACTGAATAATTACTGCGGCAGCAATCTTGCTCTTCTAAAAGTGTTTCTTTCAAGCGGAAAATACCAACATGTCCCTTAAGCTGATCTGTTAAAGAATATCTCAGAAGTATCACGAAAGTTTTAAATTATTGCCCAGGCTTCTTCAATTGTCAATCTTATTGAGGATCAGCAATTTATGTTCTCAAAGTAACTGTAAAGTAAGTGATTTTACGAAACTTCAAGAATCCACTGATAATCAATTAGTTAGTCATTCTGAGCAAGCAATTTTTACGAGTACGAACTTTTTTTTGACTAGTGGTCCCAATTTATAATTCTTTTATATACAGCGCGACAAAAATTATTATTAAGGTGCGTAGTTTATTTAAACTTAATTACCCATTTGATGAAAGAGAAATATTCTACATGCAATAAATCATGGTATGAAAATATTATTGATTACATACATGATCAGTTTTTAGGATTACTGATTAGTTATAACAATTCTAAAAACAGTGATGTGTTTTATAAGGACTCCAGGTCTAGAAAACCGGTTTGGTTGGTCGCTCTATGGTTATTTTTTTGCAAACTTTAGGCTAATTAGACACGGATCTATAGTTTTTTTTTTCCTAATGTAGCTGAAAACACTTAGACAGTTGTCTTTGATGCTTTAAGGCAAGCTGTACAGACGTTACTCACTTAGCACTACTCCAGGAGGTGCATGTAGCTTGAAGATAAGCTACGGACGCGTAGTAACACAACCCCGGAACGCTCTACGATCATGTTAGACCGGGATCTATAAATAACGTGGATTCCGAACCTTTAACAAACATCCATGCCACTACCAGGATTTTAACTTGAAGTCTGTGGTACCAAAGGCCAGAGAGCTAGCCAATTGGCCATCAGCCTCCCCCTAGAATACCGAGTTTAGCAGATTCGAGGCAAATAGATGTGGCGAGTACATGGCAGATGCAGCTTTAATATCATTGAAGATTATGAAAAGGAAGAGGATGTTGGATTTAGTGTCATTCCTTGTGTGAAGTTACGTGTTTCAGGAGGACCACAACCCCTATTTACCTAACATAGGCAGATTGTCGATTCGAAACGAGACCTTCTCAAAATCTCTTTGGAGTCTATTCGTTTTCAAAAGCAGTGATTGTAGGGGAATCACGTTCTTTTGCATGTTGGCCAGAGTACCACTGAGTCTTTAGTAATGAAGTTACTCAAAATTATCAATCAAGGATATTTTTTAGTATTTAAATTATAAAACAAATGAAAACGTTTCAAACTGATTGGTAAATTTTAGAAAACACATCTGCAAAATTAATCCTATTAAGAGGAATAAATTTTTCAGAAGAGACAAGGATACTGAAAAATATTTAATTAAAAGTATTCTTTAGAGGTAAAATCAACATTTTAAGTAATTAAATTTCTTTTGTTTACCAAGCAATATCAAAAATTAGAAAATAATTTAAGAAGTAATTATAGATTACCACCAAGAAAGCCATTAGAGATATATGGAGAAGAATTTCACCCACTTTCAATAAGCCAAGTGTAAGATAACAATAGTTTAAAATCTGCCCACATAAGATTTTGTGTCTTAGAAGATTTTTTCACACAACAAGGGACATTTTCTTTGCATCTTAAGTTTGCCCCATGGGAAAAATCAATTAGTGCTTTTTAAAGATGTAATTTTTAGCATTTTAAGATAATCGATTTATAAAAATATCGTAGATTTATTTCATATTAAATATATATTTATCAGAACTGCCTTTTAATCAATTAAACACATTTTTTTATTTTTTAAGCTGTTAAAGTTTAATAGATATATGACATCCTTTTAATGGCACAATTATTTAATTTTTTTAAGTAGACTAATAATATACTAAGATGTTAAAATTTCTAAAAATATTAAAGTACTAATAATTAACACGTGTTTTATTTTTGATCAGTATATTTATTGAACTTTATTTTTAAAAATCAATTTGACTTTAAATGTTTTTTACTGGTTCTGAATATTTGATAACCAAACTTGTATAGAGGAAGAAAAAATCAACAATAGAAGCACAGAGTTTGTTTCGTAAGAAAATGAACGATTCCAGTTCATTTAAAAATAAAAGAATAGTTTATCTTTTAAATCATTACGTTATTCTGATCCGACTAAATAAAATACACCATGGCTTCCTGGTAGAGGTAGTTTTATTTATCCCCTGTTTTTAACTTCTTTTTTCTCCCCAAGATTGTGCAATTCTGGTTCTGAATATTTTCTTTTCTGTTGCAGACAATCTTTCTTAATAAATTTTCGTGAGGTATTAACTAGTAAATTTTTCATTATTCTTTAAGCATAAAATAATTCAAGCGAATTTAGATCTGAAGAAGAAGAATTACTTTATTAGATACTGAAGAAATATTTTAACGTTTTTATGTACAGAGCAATAGTAAGATATTGTTAACAGAATAGATTTATGCAAAAAAAATTACGTGTTTTTTTATTATAATTGTGTAATGATGCAAAAAAATAAAGTTATTAATAGATGGTTAAATAAAAACGCATTATAAAATTTTTTCATACTTGAAAAAGAATATTAATTACAGTTTAAATGACTAAGATTAATATCATTTTTTTTTAAAGTGACTTGATGTTAAGAAAAAGCATAATAACTTGAAATTTAATTCATTATTAAAATAATTTCTTTAAGACTTTCGAGTATTTCTTAAAAACTAATTTATTCATAACTATTTATTTATTTTAATAATAGTCAAAGATTTCACTTAAAGTTTCTTAAATGCATGAAATGCATATATGTCTTGTATCAGTGTTATCCATTTGATTAAAAGCTTATATTTTAGAGCTCTTGAATACTTTCAAGTTTCAATTTTTTGGTTGAATTTAGAACTATCAATTCCCATTATCAATTTAAAAATGCCTAATTTAAGCAAAAACTTTCTAATTTAAGTAAAATGCCCAATTTAAGTAAAAAATTTGAATACTTAGTCAACTAAGTTGTACAGCTTTAAGTTTGCATGTGTAAAGTGTGACATCACCTGAAATTAATGGTATTTTACTTCAAAGACCTTATGTTTTAAAAATATAAAACTAATTGTTTGGGAAGTATAGAGAGAAAATTATTTCCTTTTGAATAATTTTAGAGGTAACTGCCTCTCAATTTACATTTCAGTTGATCAGATCACTTCCCACCAATTAGTTCTACTATTGAATCCGTCACAATATCCACCGAATCTTATTTTGGAAAGGAGTTTTTATTACACACGTCACCACTGAAATAACTTTGGGTTCAATGTAAATTATTAGACAAGAATTTCATATATAGTTATTAAAACTCAATTTAGAATTCACCACATGATTTCGTTTGGTTTGGTCTGGTTTGTTGCACTACTGTCATGTTTTTTGCATACTTAGGCTAATTTGACCGGAACCTACAGTTTAACGTGGATTCCGAACCACTAACAAACATCCATGCCATCGCCAGGATTCTAACCTAAAGTCTGTGGTACCAAAATTCAAAGTGCTAGCAAATTGGCCACCAGGTCGCTTTAGTACATGGAAGTACAATAGCATTTCTTTTGATTAATAATAATATAACAATTTTTGTTATTCACATACGAGTTATACTGAAATTAAAATAAGTAATTATTGTATGATATTTCATTACATTTTAAGGTAAAGTTTTAGTGTAATGCATATCACTTCACTTGCAACAAACGACAAAAACTATCAAGTTGTAAATATAGTAACTTCAAATTAGAAACTTCAAAATGTAAACCTAAAGTATGTTATAGTTAAAAGTGTTAACGTAAAAAGCAACTTACTAGCTAATTCAGCAACACATGAGATATTTTACCCTGTCAATAAATCAACACATATTTCAATTTACGAAATAAAATGCAAATTAGAGTTGACTCATTTTTCTTGCAAGTGTGCGATATATTAAACAAAGCGCATTTTATTAACCATATAACTACTTTCTAAAACAAGAAAGGAAAATCTGATTTGATAACTGATCTCTTATTAACCTTCATCGTATCTCTCATCTTCGAAACTGCTTATATCGAGTTTTAAACTCGAGAACTTGAACAGCTGTACTCTTGCAATCCAAGATTACCTCTTCATATAGTATTAAATGAGTTTCAGCATAAAGCTTAACTAGAGTGTTCCTTCCATGATTAATTGACCCAAGTTAGGGAATTTCTAGTTTTGCGGAAGTTCATTTCCTCCATAGGGAATTGAGAGGCAAAGTTTGAATAAGAGAACAACACATGATCAAGTGATAAGTAATTACGTACTTCAAAATTTTAAATGTGGAACAACTTTCACCATCAATTAAGTAGACGACAGACATGATTTTTGAAGATTCTTTGTCGATGAAAAGATAAAGCGTCTGAGAGAAAAAATGTTTTAATGGTAAGATAAATGACTTTGAGATTAAGTTTAAAAACCATTTTTATACAAGTAGAAAGGACACTTAGTTTTTATCTACCAAGAAGTTAAAAATTGTTCTCAAGTGAGGAAGTTTACATGCAATCTAGTGCTCCTAAGATACTAAAGAAATACGAATTATTGGAACCTGAGTTTTTGAGCTTGATTACTAATGTGATCCAAATAAAAATTTTAGTAATGGTAAAGGAGTGAACATACAATCTTAATTGAAGTTAATACAGATGTAATAATCAGAAATGCTTTCGTTACATTTTTGCTTAGGATATATTACTTTAATGAAGGAACTCCTATAAATTTTTTTTTTTGGCACTAGAAAACCTTTGTTTTACTGAAAGTAGGCATGCCTAAAAATGTCATATAGTATGATTTCATTGAGGTTGAAGTTAAATTAAGAAAACTTCACATTAAAAAAAATATAACAATTACCTATAATTAATATTCTTTTATGTAGAATTCAACCATACTTAGTCTATTCAAGCGCATAAGGGATTCGACTCTTGGCTACTTCGAAGGAACGTTTTTTCATTAAAGCTACTTAAAATAACAGACTGACAAGCCCTTTAGCAACATACGGACATTTTTTCCACAAGAAACATAAATTGATCTAATTAGAAACTCCTCCAGTACATCTTTTTGAATGTAATGTAGCTTGCCTAACAAGCATGGTAAAAAGCTAAATCATTTATAGTAGATTATTCATTTATAGTAGTCACTTGGCGATCTGAAAATGTTCTTAAAACCAAGTGCTTGAGATTGAAAACAAATTATTATTATTAAATATTGCAAAAACAATTTTAAAAAACTTTTTTTAATCAAATTATAAATTATAACATTGTATTTTGACTCAATGGGAATAAGTAAGAACAGCAAAAAAAACGGAATAAAAACAAATATATAATGTTATTTTTGTCGTGCATATGCAAGGGAAGATAAATTCTAGAAAAATACATAGGAGTAAGAATGTATATTTAAGGTGTGCATGTATATTTAATATATTTATATATATTAAACAAACGAAAATGAGGTGGCCTTTTTATCTACTAAAATTCACATTTGTAAACTAATCAAATGAAGATATTTATAATACGAACCATCTACTCTAATATAATAGTTTATATGTTTTTGTTCATTAATTTTTTTTATTACATCTCTTTTTCAATGCTTAATTTTTTATTATCTGCTTTAAATGTAATACACTTTTATTTTCATGTTAGGAATTTGACAATGTAGGGAGCTTATTATTAAAAATTCTTCTAATACGCAATATGGAATCGATATATCTAACGGAATGAAATTCCACACGTCGAATATACATTCCGAGGCATTAGGGATTTATTTGAGTATATTTTAATGCACAGATCAGGAAATGCATTTAGACAAACCAACGCTGAAAATTATATTCGCATGCATGCATGCACATAGGATGTTCTAGTTATTAAAAGGAATTGTACTGTTTCATCATACTCAGAAATAACAAATTCATTTAATGCATTTATATATTAATAACTTTACAGTTAAGTTAATAAGTTTTATTCATCCATTTTATGAAATTAAAATAATTAATAATCTCGTGTAATTAATAATTATAAACTAAACGAGAAAAAAAGAAAACTGAAATTTCATATTTTAAGCGAAAATCTTTTAATGAAATTTTTTTTAAAAAGTTTGAAATCAAATAGATTTTCTAATAAGAATGTAGCACTCATAAGCTAACTCTTATTTTGAAGACTCATCCATTAATATTAACAATGAGTAAAATCTATCAAATTATTTAAATTTTAAATTTATAGTTAGAAGTGTACACTTTAGTCTTCAGGTTTTTCCAAATTTAAGTCTTTTCAAGTGTACACTTTAATCTTATAAACAACAGAAATATTTTGATTGGAAAAATAGTATTTAAAGGCAAAGTTTTAAAAATAAAATTAATAATTTAATATGAAACAAACTACTTTTCAAATTTAAGTCTTTCACAGAAGGCCTGTTCTAAATGTGAGCCGTTTTGTAATCATCATGGTTAATGAATTGAATACAACAGAAATATTTTTGACTTTACCGATAAACTAAGAAGTTTCATGCAAAATTTTGATGAAAATAGTATTTAAAAAGCAAAGCAAAAGTTTTACAAATAAAAAATGACATGATTTATAAAATTTGAACAATGTAATACATTTATTTTACACTTAAAATAAGCACAATATCGTTAAATAAAATAATATTTGTTTATGCATTATGAACAAACTTATATAATTAGAAAAAAAATTACAGTTGATGCTATGAGTAAAAAAACAACAAATAAATTACCTCATATCAGATAAAAATTTCATAAAATATAATAAATTCATGAACACTTGGAGATTTAATCCATACAAATACATATAAGCCAAATCAATAACCTTGAAAAAAAAATTACTCACTTGCAATAGAATTTGTTTTTAGGAATTAAATTCAATGTTGTCGATTCTTTAACTATTAAGAAAGCCATACTTACCTTCTTCATTTATTGTTTTAAGGTATATATATCTTTTATAAATAGTCAAATCAATACTTACTGGAATTTATAAATGCTTACCTGTAGAGCTTTTAAAAGAAATTTAGTTTGGAATAAACATTAACATTATAAAGCAAATATTTATTGCGCATAATGCATATACATATTCATGAAAAATATTATTCAGAGCAAAATGATTGTTAAATACAATTTTTAAAGTCTTTTTTATTCTGAATTCTGATAATTTTGTATTATTAATAAAAGGAGATTTTTGTAACTATATTAATGAGACTTATTAATAGTTTTAAACTTTGACTTTAAACAGAATAATCAAAATGACTATGTAACTCGATTTCACAATCTAAACGATCAAAAAGCAAGTTGAAAGTTTGTAAAGACATTCATGGTTTCATCGTCACATTCTAAAAATATTCAATAAATTATATTTTATCTAATATATTATTATAAATATGCTCTTTATGTAAAGCTGCAATCTTTATAAAACATTGCAAGTTCATTAACATAGTAACTTTCGAATTCTTTAATCAAACGAGATCCTTTATTATTTAATAAAAGATAAATTATCTTTGAGGAAATGTAGTTGTTAAACTTCTAGAGAAACAAGGTTAAGAAGACAAAATAAAATTGACAAACAATACAACGAATAACCAATAAGCAAAGAAAGAAAATTACCTTTCACATAATCTAAGCGTCCAGGAAGCTATGATCCAAAAGCGAGACCATGAACACCAGAAGCACAGTTCCCGGGCAAATGGTCATCAACGTCTTGAGGACGAACCTCGTGTTGAAGTTGATGCGATTGAGGGCTCCAATACTTCTGGACGAGGCATCAGTGAAGAGCTTGCTATGCAAAAGCATCACCCTACAGATGAGGTAAAGACAGGGAACATGGGCAAGGACAAAGTGACATCAATTGGCACCTTACGTGACTCGACGATGCCGTTCTGATTAGCCAGTTTGGTGGTCCACGTAAAATAGTATTCCCCAGGAATGGGGTGGACGGCACAGATGGCCAACTCCAGAAAGATAAGCGATAGCCTTTGAGGTGTCATCGCAATCCTCCAATCGTCGGCACAATTGTCAATCATAAACAACTGGAAAAATAATATATTCAAAAACATAAGTAAAAGCAAAAGCAAACGAAACTTTTATTAAAAATGTTAAATTCTTCAGGGACACTGATACCTATGTTTAATCTCCTTTAAATTAAAATTAATTTAATTGAAAGTAAATTAAAATTTTTTGGAGGAATATTAAGTATTAAACATAATTCGTGCGGTTTTAAAAGACAGTGTAAGTAGCATTTGATGGGTCGGACAGACAACTACTTCATGTCGAACAATATGTTGTTTGGTGTTTTGTATGCGCCATTTCGTTGAAGTGTGAACAACATAGGGTTTTTGAATTTGAAACATGATTAATGTTGTATAAAAAAATGGCGGAAAGTTTTACTTTTATGTTTTAATTGGAAGAAAAGTGAAGTTGAAGCACTTTTGAATTCTTGTAGAAACTTATGAGGTAGAAGCTTATAGCTGAAGGAACATATCAAAAATGGTTTAAATGATTCAAAGACGGCGATTTTAATATGGGAGACCAAAAGCATCTTGGCCTGCCGAAAACACTAATAAACTGCTAAAACTTAAAGAAACTATTAGTTGTGAACGTTATCGACTGCAATGGATGAATTTGAGCCGAGTATTGGAAGAATAATGACCGGAATACGAGGAAAGATGTGACAAAGTCATTTTTCAACATGGCAATGCTTGGCCACTAGTTGAGAAGTAAATAAAAACTATTTGGAAATGCTTTGAATGGTGAGTTATAAACTGCACACCACAATGCTGTCCAGATATTGCTCCTTTGATTACCACTTGTTTCTATCTGTGATATATAACTTGTCTGAGAATTCTTCTTTTGAAGAAGCCAAAAATTGACTTGATTCGGATAATTTTTTTATGAAAATGAATTTTTTTTGTCTTGCTAGAGAGAGGGAGAAATACAGTGTCCAGTGATGAACAATATATTAATTGATTCATTGATTTTTAAATAAAATAAAAGTATTTTTTTTTTTAAGAAAAAACGGCGCACTTATTATGTTTAATACCTAACATTTACTAAAAATTCTTTGAACGACGAAAATAAATATTTTGTATCATGCCGATTCTGATAATATTTTTTTCAGTGTAATAGTATTGGTTTGTAAATATTGTAACTTTTATCGACAATGGTTTAGTCTACAACATGCTGGAATTTTGAGCTGAAGGAACTCGATCCGACAAGCGATGCTGGACCAGAAGTTCCCAAGTCTATGCCGGTGGATGGATATGTTAAAACTGAGACTAGAAAAATCCAGTAGTTGGATTCGAAGAGGTGGCCAGAGGATGTGACCCCCTTTCTGCGAATTTCATTCTTGGGGGATATTCGTATCAAATTGCTTTTGGCATAATGTGTGTTCAGTGTAGCATACCTCCTATGGTGCAACCTTGATAATGCTGAATGTGTTTACTTATCTGCCTTTCTAGTAGCGAATGACCTCAGATCAAAGTGTCCCGGCATTCGAAACAACTACATAGATATTGTAATATTAGACTGTCTTAATCACTACCTTAAAAAAATCCTCCAAGATATCATAAAGAACAATTATGTGAGACAAATTCTCTACAATTGCGTAAAACATTAGAAATGGTATGTCCTAAATTTATGAAATATTTTTTTGTTCACGATTTATCAAAATCTCAATGCCAACATATGTGACCATTACTTTTTTGCATATTTATTATTTTTTTAATTTTTATGGTAAAAATGTGAAAAAAAATTGAATTGATGTCAATATAAAATGAATAAAACGTAATAAAAAATCCTTTTTCTTTTTAAAAATATTTTTCTGAATATTTTAGAATGATAAAAAAAAAAAAAAAAAAAAAAAAAAAACTGCAAAATAAAAGAAAAAACACTCTAAAAGTATATTAAATGTCAGATTCTGCCATTTATATTACTGTAAAGCAGAACCATATAAATATATTTCTTGGCAGACAATTTAAAAGTCGAATTGTGAGATGTTCTATATTTTAAAGTATATTTCAGGCAATAAAGCATGCTTTATTACCTGAGTTAACTTTCATCCTTGTTTGTCACCGATTTTCTTTTTTGTTTCAAGAGAATTCTTTTGGATATTTTTGCACAAACAAATTAACAAGTTGCAGATTACATTTGTCATGCAGAGAAATTATTATATCTCTTATATTTAATGCTAAACGCTTATTTTATGATTTCAAAATTTCTTCTTTCTAAACTCCTAACTACAAATTAGATTTGGAACTTTGAGAACGAAGGAATATCAAAACAAAGATAAAATTTTTCTGATTCATAATCTATTCTCAATATTAAACAAAAGTCTGTGAACGAACACCATCTGCAAGAATTCTTTAATTTATTGAGATGAATGAAAATCCTAAAAATTGTGTAGACGTTAAGAAATAAAAAAGAAATAAATGAAAGTCAAAATATTTCTCAAAATTTCCGATAAATATCAAATTTAAAGATTTTTCCCAAAAAATTATAATGATAATATTTTTACAAAAATGTTTGCAGATTAGAGTCAAGTTATTTATTTGTTGATGAAGGTATTAAGGTATAAAAACGTTAAAAAAAATTTTTTTATCTAATTAAATTGAAAGTTTTAGAAATAATAAGAATCTCATCAAATATAATTATTACATACTTATAACACAATACCACATAGTTATTGAATCAGCGAGAAGAAATTTTAATTGAATCTTAATTTAAATTTATTTAATAGTTAAAAAATTGAATAATAAGGGGAAACAAAATGGAAATTGTCAAAAACAAGGTTAAAAGCTCTTGACTAAATAACTTTTGACTTAAAATAATTTTCATTGATACATTATAAAATTTAAACTCTTTAAATCGACCTCTTCTAAGATATTTTCAAAAACTATTTTTTAATACTTTGCTACATTAATTAAAACTGATTCTATTAAAAATATTCTTAAGGTCATAATGCTGAATTAGAAGTTCTTTAAAAATATAAGATATTTAACAAAATATTACTACACAGTTCTTGCTTGTATGACCCTTTATAAATAAAAATGATATAAAAATCTCAACCGAAGAAGTTGACCGTAAGAAGCATTAAAAAAAAATTTATTCCGAAACATAATGTTGGAAATTTTTCTTTTAGGTACCCTGACAGCTGATGACCTATTTTTGTCTTTCAAGAGGAGGTTCTCATAAAAAAAACTTATTTTTGTTCTCATGAATTAGGAAAAAAAAAATGAAGAAATTCTGTATTCTGAATTAATAGAATATTATTTCGAAAATATAGATGATACTTTAGATGCAGCATGATCAATGTTAAGTTCTTCAGATCTTTTAAAAAATGTCCGAAAAACTTCTTTCAGGTTGGGACATCTGGCATGGTGCCACAACAGATCCATTCAGATTTCTGAGGAAAATATATCAAAAAGAGGAACACAAAAGAAAATCCTGGGAATATCGCACAATTTATCAAAAAAAAAAAAAAAATCTGAATATTGAATTATGTCTAAACGTGTTATTATCATTACTCTATTTATCAGAAATTGAGATGATTGTTTCTTTTTGCTCTGACCACAATTGAAAAATTTTATGATAATATTAAAAAAGAGAAATTGTTAGACTAATTATAGGTACCATTTAATGAAAGCTTTTAAATAAAAATTACTAAAATATTTAAAAAAGAGATTATAGGAAAAGTTGTAAAACATAGAGTGTAAATCTCGAAGAAATATTCAACATTAATGCAATTACATAATAGAAATGTACCATAAAAATTATGGCTTTCAAAATAATTTTTCCTATTCAATAGTTCTAAAGGAAAGATTGAATCGAAGAGTTTAGGTGGACAAATATATTTTCTCTTCAAAATAATTTTTATTTTTTTTAGTATTTAGGGTTAAAGTCTGGAACTGGAGGATTTGGCAAATTTCATTAAGCCAATATTTGCGAGAGGAGCGTCTGATCATCTTCATAAATAATGAATGTCGATACTAGTTTGCTGAGTTGTTTGGTGAGAAGTGTAGTATGCGATACAATATATTTATAATAAATCTCCACTCCTTCGAGGAAAATATAACTCAATATTTGCCACACTTTTTTGTCAAGAATTGTTGAGATTGATCCTTAACGCCGACATCTGGTTTCAGTAGGATGATGTTCCCCATACGCTGAAAGGTTAACAAAAGAATGCCGTTTCAACAACATTTCGAACTATTTTTGTTGTTTGATTTGAAGATATTGATTATCTAGAATATTTGAATTCTGTACTTAATAGCATTTCTGTTAGAAGATTTGAAGGATATCTATCTCAAACTGTGTATCAAGGATTTAATTCGAATTATGTGTGCTATTTATCAAGCTGTGTAGCAGCTTGTTATGCAGAATTGACATGTATAGTTTCATTATAGAATGGAATGTGTGCGATAGAAACCAGATTCATAATACAATTTTTAAAATATAAATATTTTTAACTTGGATCTTTTAAATATTTCAATTTCCTACATTATTGTATTGATCTAATTATCAAATCTGTTATCATAGCTTAATTTTTACCCTCCGTCTTAACATTTATTCCGAACAGCGAGCTGTTGATGTTTGTAACCCTTCGAGTATTATAAATAGGATAAAACTGAATGATCAACTTGTATAGCATTTTTTTTAGTACAAGTAATCTTTTTCCATTCCTTTGTTTTAAAATGCAAAGATGCATCAAATATAATTCAAGAATTAGAATAAGTCATAAATCACTTTAACTTCCATTCACATCTCACTTGATACGAAATTTTCCAGAAGATTTTCAAATTTAAAGATAATTTATTTCTTACAGGACTGCTTTAAATTAATGAAACATTTTCTGAGTTCAGATTCAACATCATACTTTTCAAAGAGATATTTTTATTAGATCTATTCTCAATCGAAAATGTCTTGGCATGTTGGAATGCTATTTTCAATTTTCTTGAAATGTTAGATCACGGGCAGCAACTACAAAATAACTAAGCCTGGTAGGATAAAATTATTATTGTTTTCTATAGTAGTTATGAAAAGACTTTTTCTGATGAAAAATTTGTAAGAATTTTAAAACATGCAATTCAATCTCCTAAATTTGTGACATTTGTTTTCCAATTCTTGAGTTGTTGAGTTGTCTCGTAAATAATTTTGAATTTTTTTTTTTAAATTTTGCAAAATATTTATAATAAATGTTTTGATTGCATTGGGAAATGATTTATTTCAACAGAAAAACATAAGTTTTCGTTATTTCATATTATATTATTTCATATTTCTTTGAAGTCCTTCAATATTTTGTAAAGAAAATGTAATAAAAATTCAATGATGTAGTTAACATAAATAAATATTCATTATCTATAATTTCATATATTTAGTTTTCGACTTCCTAAAACTTTTCCGCATAAAAAGAATAACAATACAATCCTCATTTGCTATTATTAAAAATATTTTATTGAAAGTCATTGTTTTTATTATTTCTGGAAAACTATTTTAGCTTTAACAAGAATGACATAAATTTTGTTTTTCAGGGTTGTACTATAAAAAGCACTTGCTGCTTACTTGTTACATCTCTTTGCAGGTACAAGTAGCACAGCCCTTTAGGCAAACTACAGTTTCATTCACGTTTACTTAATGGGCTTCCCCTTATCAGGAGTAGACTGCTTTAGATCCTAAACAAAGCCGTTTTTCTTTCAATAATGATCCAGTCTTCTACTGCTTTCTTCCGCTGAGAAAACTCCAACATCCAATTCTTCATGTCATAATGTTGTTCCCATTCTCTAGTCTTTAACCAAAATTAATGTTTTGGTCCCATCTATTTTAGTTTGTGACCATGAAAACTATTTATTTTGTGTTTTATCTGTGTCTTTACTTATTCAGTTGATTTTTTTGAGTTCCGAAATATATTTTATTTCTGTCTTATACGTGTCATTTGTTATTGTGAATTTAATGCTTATTTAACAAAGAATTCATTTTCAATCTTTAATGCTACTTAACTCCGTTACTAAACATGCATTGTACTCGGCTACCAAAATAAACTTTCTCTAAAGCCACGATGAATGCCCTGTTGAAAAGGGTTTAGTCTAGCTTTTGTAGATAATTTAATTTTCGTTTCGCTCTCTTGCATGTGTGTGTCCAAAGTACTTTTCAAACCCCTGTAGTTTTCATCGTTCGAGAAATTTTACGATTGTTTTGATTTAAAATCGTTTCTTGTTTTGAAATTTTTATAAGTGCAATTCAATAAGTTTTCTGAGTTGAAAATGATCCAGCCTTTTAATGGACGACAAAGTACAAATTCAATCCATTCAATCTTTTAAAACGGCTCCAGTAATTCAAGTGCACTTAATGTTGTTTCTTTTTCTTTAGCAAGATCGGCAATCGTTATTAGTTTTTAGCAAACTAAGAATGTTAGAAAGAGTGTGGCTTAATACTAGCTAGAAAAGAACGGTAGAAAGGGGGGAACTCCATGCAACTTCTAAAACAGTCATTAAATAAAATTTACAAACTGGCAGTACTTTTAATATGAAAAATAATTTTTTTGAAGTTAAATTAAGCATATTATTTAATGTATACATTTTATTTTGTATAATACAATATTTAATTAGTGTTTAATAATTCTTATTAATTAAATTATAAGTATCAATTATACTCGTATATAATATATAATATATTCGATAAAAAATTCGATATATATTATATGCATATCACATTTCCTTAAAATACTAAAAGAAAACCAAAATTTGATGCATAAATCGTTATTGGAATGTATTAAATATATCTTTTTACACATAAATAATGTTAGTGATGGGAAATGTCCATCTTAATTATTGAAAAGCTTTATAGTTAGATATTTGTAAGTCAAATCTTATAGTGTTATTCATCAAATCTGATTGATTATTCATCAATTGTGAAAATATCAATGCTTTAATATATTATATAATAAATTTTTTTCATCTAATTTTTTGGAAAAAATTTAGCGCCGTAAAATGAACAACAAAGGAAAGCCAAATATCAGTGGACCTGACCAGCTGAATGGCAACATTTCTTGAATTATATTTTAGAATAAACTGTTTTTAAATATCAGAAGAAAAAGTTTATTTTTCAACTGGTCCAGTAAGAGACTGAAATTGAATTCAGTTTCATTGCTCTCTCGACAACAATAAAGTCGTTTTTAGAATATTTAGTCACTAATTTCGAGAAGTAAATTGCTTAAACCAATGCGCTACAAAGTGAAAAAAGTCAATGTCAGGATGCTCATTTTTTACTTTCTCATAAATCGATTTTCACGAGAAAAAGCCTAAGTTCTGTGATTCCCCAAATTCCAGATCCTTGTAAACTGATACTTTCCAGAACAAGATAATATTTGACTACATATGATTGTAGATGAAATAGAAGTTCATTGTTTTAGGGGACATTTCCTTTAAAATCTTCTGATTAGCATTTATTTCCTTGCAAAAATCATTTAATGGATAAAATCTAAAAGTAGCTAAGAATGCCATCGATAATTTATTGACTTCAACAGAAAAGTAAATTAATTATCTTAAATTAAATGCCTTATTAAATAGATGAAGGAATGTTAAAAAACAATAATATATTAATAACGAATGACCCCTTATCTTGGAAAATACAAATTATTAAATTTTTATTCTACCAAATTTCAAATATTTCTCTACTTATATTCTATTCCATCAATTACATAGTGACTCCTTCTCAAATATATTTAAAGATACCACTTAATATCAATAAACAATAATATAAACATAAGGCATCAAATAACAACATAAGGCAATAATAAATGATTATAAAGGCATTTATATTGTGGCATTTATTCAAATCATTATTATAAAGACATTTATATAGTGGCATTTATTCAAATCATTATTATAAAGGCCTTTATATTGTAGCATTTATTCAAATCATTAGTATAAAGGTCTTTATATTGTAGCATTTATTCAAATCATTATTATAAAGGCCTTTATATTGTAGCATTTATTCAAGTCATTATTTATTCACGAGCCACTGCATAATATACCACAAATCAGATATATTTCTCAAATGGATTAAAAATAAAACTTCTAAATGAAAACGTTTTTATTACGTTAGTTCCCCAAAACTAATTTCCAATAAAACCAAAGTTCCGCAAAATCCCAAATAAAAATGATAAAAATAGCCAAATTTTAATGTCAGGAACATAATTTAAAATGCACTGAACGGAAAAATAATTTCCAATTTCCAGTAGTGAAACTCTATGACGATTCCTTTGCTCAACTCACTGTAAGAAAAAGTACCACGTGCGTGTTTTCAATTAACCTAAGCCATTCTGAAAGTACCTCCGAAAGCAATCAACTACTGATAAATCACCATGAAATCTGATCTAAGAATGTATGGAATTACTTTCGATGTGATTATTTTGAAATAAGAGAACTGGATTTGGTAGATCGTATAAATAGAGGAAAGGGAAAAGACTCTTTTTTTTTCCAGTCCGAAATTCCAAATTCATTTAAAATGCATGGAATTAGATGCTCAGTTTTCAAAGATTAAATTCCAGCTCTTCAAGTTGGAATTATTAGGTTGATCTGTGTAAATCTATATAATTAAAGGAATGGGAAGTATTTTTAGCTGTTTTTCATTATATTGAAGAGTAAATTCTTTGCTGTGATTGTCTTCAAAAAAAAAAAAAAAGTATAGTGAGAGAATATTTTTCGTGTTAAATGTACCAAGAAATTTATACAAAGCGAAATATTTGATTTCATACAAATTAATTTTAAAAAGGAGTTAAAAATTGCTTTCAAGTTAAATGAAATAATTCATTTTGTTCTGGGAAATTTGGAAGAAACTATTTAAATGGTTTTCGAAGAATCCTTCTAAAAATTAATTTTGATACCGATACTATGCATGAATCCATCAGGTTAAATGTACCAAGAAATTTATACAAAGCGGAATATTTGATTTTATACAAATTAATTTCAAAAGTGAGAAGAAAATATTTAAACGGTTCTTGAAGTATTCTACAAAAAATTAATTTTGATACCGATACTATTCATGAATTCATTATATCAAATTATTTAAATAAATTGATTTATATTTTTAGTTCGAAGCAGTAAAATTGTGTAAATTGAATTGGAAAGTAATTAAAATTTGAAAAGGTGAAAGTATTCCATAAGAGTTTTGTAATAATAATAATAATATTAAAATAATTCAAGAAAATTTTTTTTTTAAAAATGCTATTAAATCTAACTTGAATAAAAATACAAGAATAAAAATATGAGTGCAAATGGAAACGTACTCTGTACTTTTTTTTTTTAGTTAAAGTTAAACAAATATTTTTCGTTCAATAACTGAGCTTTTTAAATTATATTGCAAATTCTTACAGATATATGAATTATATATTCATTTAATAAACATAATTTACTAATATAAATTTTTAGCACAAGTAGTGTGAGTATAAATGCGTTACAATAAGAATATTTAAATTTAATATATTTAAATATATTTGAAATCTTATAAGATATAGATTGTATACATTTTTAATGCTTTATAATAATAATAAATATCTCTGAAAGTTTGTGCAGCTATATAATCTAACAAATTTATGTTCAGATTTATTTTATTATTGTTTCAAACTTCTCCACCCAATCATTAATCTTTATTATTAAACCGTTTATTTTGATTGATGAACATGATATTTTCTCTCTTGTGTATATTCTTCTTGTTACAAGTTCAATTTATACTTATTGCAGTATCCTAGTCAACATTAAAAAAATATTGCACTGTGTTATTAAACTTTGAGACATAAATTAAATCAGGTGTTAACATTAACGCCTATAGGAGACAAGTTTTAAGTACTGAACTCATTGCCAAGTCTTTTTGGCTGTAAGCCATATTGGAAATTAAAAAAATATTTGGAGCTTTGAACTGTATTTTAAAAAGCCATTAAAAATTGAAAAGTATCACTAACGCATTAACTAAGTTTTGTTCAACAATGTTTCATATTTCTCTACCTTTCAGGAAAAGGACTTTGAAATGGTTCTTTTGTGTTGTAGCAAAAATAAAACAGAAATATATATATATATATATATATATTAAAGTAAGAGGAACTATTTATTAAAAAGAAGAAAAAGCACAAAACATAAAAAATCTTTAGACCAATTACGTATTTTATTAAAGGCCTTTCATTTGAAAGTGATGCAATTTACATTTGTTCTAGTATTCATGTATTGGCTATGAATGATTTGATGTATAATTATTTAAGATAATAAATATATTTCAACAATTGTTAAGATCATAAATTCAACAGATAATATGGACCATTTTATAATAATTATTTGTTTATAAAGATAAATATTTGTTGTCAAAATGGGTACACAAAAAAAGTTATATTAACTAAAAAAGTTAAACAAATCACAAATATGAAAATCTTTTATAAGCAGAAATATTAATTTTGAATCTTTAAATATTCTTTATAACAAATATTCACGATTAAATAATCAGAAAAATTTATGTTTAAAATTTTCAATTTAATCTCAAAATCATTGATGCTTTTTGATTGATTTGATTTGATTTTTATGGAAGTTGTAAATAATTTTATAAAAAATTATAATGAAATAGACATTTTGAATAATTAAATATAAGATTTACTGTTTTTAATAAAAACTGCCTTATTTTAAATACATTTTTTTTTTGTCTTAAAAGCTACAAAAGGATTTTCAAAAACCTTGAACACGAAGTTTAAAAATGTTACAGGGACATGGTATGTCTTAATTTACATTTCTGTCTGGAAGTTAAGCATAAATAGTTAAGAAATTTTAAATCCGAATGGTAAAAACGTGATATGCAGAAGCATAAAAAGAATAAAACAATGGTTATAAAAAATAAAACAATGAAAAATAGTATGGACTTTTATTATCCGAATAAAAAGCTTTAAAGGAAAAGGGCATATTACTAATTTAAACTTGAATGGAAACCAAATTATTTAAAAAGTGACGATGACGATTTGTTATGTGAGAGACTATCTTTGGCGTACAGTAATTTCCCATACTTTCAATGAGGGTACTGATGAACGGTGCGCTAAAAGGATTCTAAGCTTCACTGAGACATGGAGAAATTTTAATTCTAGAACAATGCTTTTGGTAGTTTCAAGTCGCCTCTCAAGTATATCTCCCACTTGATGTATTGGTTTAAAGCCAGGGTAATTAGAAGGTCATTAGATGTTTTGAATAGTTTCATTTAAAAGGAAGTTATCGATAAAGACTGTACGGTGTGGAGGCAGTCATCATCCATATATATGAATCCAGGGTAGACAACTGTTTGAAACAGGAGAATGGACGCTCAAAGATATATTTCTGTATCTTTGATCAGTAAAAGATCCTGGCCCAAAGATTTGGATGTCTATGACTGTCGATCATCTTGCATGGAGAACAACTTGTCTGAACCTCCTGAAGTGTTTTGAATCTTTTCCCAATAACTGCTTTCAGGACTAAGCTGAGTATCTTAGAAAAACAAAAACCATGAACTTTCCATTCACCTGTTTTAAGTAACTGTCCATCCTGGATTCATATTCATGGATAATGATGTGCCTCCTCATTGTACGGTCTTAGTCGACACGCTTCTGATGTCACGCAGTTAGCACCACATATTGGTCTTTTAGATAGATTCTTGGACGACATGGTACTGGTCGCAGGGTAACTTCTCCAGTTCTTTCAAACTTCTGTCATAGCCTTGAAACCACGCATTGAAGTACTTTCAGAATTCAAAAAGCTTCCGTTTGGGATGATCCTAATTCAAGCATTGAAATAATTATTCCAAGTATACCACTTGGCATCTTTGTGGCATATTTTGTCCATTTTATAGTTACAAATGATCTATACCACTGAAATTTCCAAAAATCTGTCTTAACTGATCATGTTACTTGAGGTAGTTTAATAAACAATCAGAATTGATGGGGGTTTTTGCGTATATTAATGTTGATTAAAATGTTTTGCATATCCCCATTTGAATCAATGTGAAATAATTCTCCACAAATCAATTTGAACAATTTTATCAATATTTTCACTATTTTTCACTCACATTTTTCGTATTGTAACTTTAACTTAACTTTTGAAGACGAGTGTATGTCGGTTAAAAATTTCTTTAATGTCTCTAAGTTATTAATACAAGCTCAACATAAGGTAATATTCTTATTTTGATCAATATAAGACGTTGTAGAAAAATGAGACTTGTATTTCTAATACTGATACGACCTACGACGTATCAGTGTAAGGAAAAATAGATTTATAGTTGTTGTCCCTTATACATGATATTACTTTGTATCTTTATAACTAAAGTTGATATGAAAAAATGTAAACAACAAATAGTGTAAGGATTTGAAAATCTAATAATTTTGCAACAAATTGCATTTTTTTGCAAGAATACAATTCAGAATAATACTACATATATTATTTTGTAACGCTTTTCTTTAAAATAAATTCAGGTCCTTTGTAACTTTATTTGATGCTACAGATAACAAAACTAATAAAAAAATCTGCATACATTGATACAGTAAAATATAAGTATTGTGCTACGAGATATTTGGAAACATTAAAAAATTTTTTTTCAGAAAAGAAAAAAAAAAAAAAAAAAATTGAAATTCCATAAGCTCCGGGAATTTTAAATTAAAAATTGGTCTTACTTTTCGGACACAGTAGTAAGATGTATTTATTAAAATCTGTATCTGTTGTCCGCGTAAATATATTATCAACAAATATTTTTTGAAAACACTTCGTATGAATTTATGAAAAATTAAAGTTATTTTTTACAAGATGCAATTTAAATCTTCAATAAAAAAATGTATTCTTATTATAAATGAAAATCTAAAATATAATAACTATTTGAAGCAATTACAACAACTTGAAGAACAGCGATTTCTTTAATAAACTGAAAATTAGTGTCCATAAAATTTGTAAAAAAAATTATATTAGGCAAATATGCTTCACAGTCTTCGTTTCCCTGTTTCAAAAGTATATATAAAATACACTTAACACCCAAATCAAGTTAATAATTGTAATAATTTTTAATAAATGACAGAAGCAAGAAGATTATGAAAAACTATTTTTACATAAAGAAAAAAATTAATGATACATTTTCTGCAGTTTTATTTTTCAGCGAACATTTTTTTATTACACGCCATTTTGAGAACAAAACTTTAAGTATCATAAATAAATACCAGGAGATATTTCAAAATTAATAATGTAATCGAGATGAGATAGTTTTCTTATGCGTATCTACTTCTTTAATCAACGTTTAAAAATGCAGATGACATGCGTCACATCAAACGAAATTATTCTTTAGATCTAAAAAATATATATATATACAGACTTAGAATTTCGTTAGTTTTGTTTTTGACTTCTTTTTCATTAGTTTTGGCTTCCATCTTCAATTTTCCTCGCTGAATAATGTACAATTTACTAGGTACGACTTCAGTATCCTTGCCAAACTTTAAAAAAGATGTCTCTTATTCTATGCTATCGACATCAATGAAATGCGTCTACAAAAAAATATCTGGTAAAATATTTTATGCAGTCAAACGAATGTCTTTTACGACTCTGCCAAGGCATTTCTACAGTCATCTTGATGTTTTCTATTCTTTTCGATGTTCAGATCATAGTTCAAGTATCTTTCTCCTCCCGCTTTAAAAGAAAGTACTCTATTTATCATAGTAGGACCCTGGGTGAAATCTCGAAGAACCCTAAGGAGTTTAATTTTTAACTTCAGTCTGTTGGCGAATTCCCAAACAAAGACTGCTTTCTTAACTTCCAGTTCTGGTTATAATGGTGAATCTTGATGCAAACTAGTGAATTTCTGATAGGAAATAAGTATACTATTTTAGATTTATATTAGTAGAAAAAGGTTCACTCATTCTTTCCTTTTTTAAATTATAAAATAACACACATTTTAAAAGAATTTGATTTCAGTTCATCACAAGGAACATGCATTGACATAAGTACTGACAAAGTTATTTATTTAGTTCATAATTAGTAATAAAAAAGAAATTTTCACAAGCAACCATTTTATTTGCAATATGTTCACATAAAGAAGAAAATTTTAAATTAACAACACAGAAAATTAAATTTTTATCTTGCAGACATATTATGTTTATTCTAAAATGTAAACCTCCAGGTTTTTCAAAATTCTTAGATTAATCGATTTATACTTAGTTAACTTTATTTTTGTGATCTACTTCATTCTGTTTTATGAATAACTTAGCTTAAAATTTAAATATTGTTAAAGTAACTCAGTGTTTATAAGATTTAATTATTATTTTTATTTTTGACAATTTTACAATAGTAATCTTTCTTTAATGATAAAAATATAAAAGGCTGTTTTATTACAGCTGTGATTTCTTAAATGAGTAGTGTAAGAAAAAAAAATGCAGTAAAAAAAAAATAATATAGTAAAGAAAAAAAAATACAGTATATTGAAAGAGCTTATTCGTTTAGGATGGCAATTTTTGAAATTCATAAAAAATGTTATTTGTTTAACAATAATGACCCTCACAGTTTACTTGATTTAATGCTGTAAAACCGCCAGAATATCAAGTGATTGACATCATGAGTTTTAATCTGTGTTAGATTAAAACTCATCTTAGGGTCTTTATAAAAGACGTCGAATTCGAAAATTGGTGTTCATCTTTTTTGAATAAGATACAACCTTAATAGTACTTCTGTTGATTACATCAAGATGAATCTATTTAAAATAACTGCTTCAATAAAAATTATTTACCATCTAAAGAATAACTGTGTAATCCATAAAGGCAAAAGAGTAAAGTAGCAAAGTATCATTTTAAATCAGGAACGCATACATTTACAAATTAAGTTATATTTGCGTAATTTAAATAAATTATAACGGATTAAATCATGAGTGAATAATGCCCTTAGGGGTCTAAATGACATTTTTACATCTCAAATTATCCATTCTTTCTTCGAAACAAATTTGAAACGAAGAGAAATTGATATTTACTATTTTCTACTTTAAATTGTTAGGACTTTTATACATTAATAAATACAAAATAATATAAATTATCGATGTTATAAATACTAAAACTCTATCAACAAAACTCATTTATTGTGTAAAAGATTATATTTTTAGAGCTTGCAATATAAAGTGTATTATCTAAAGGAATAGAAAAGACTCCAATTTTTTTTTTCAAATAAAACTTTGAATGTCTTTTTAAAAGACGAAATAGATTAAAATATTTCATGGGATTTGAGAATAAGCCCGCTTATGTAGTGTCATGAAGATATAGCCTTTCTTGCCTTAAAATTGAATCTTCGCTCGAGGCGAGATCCTGACCCTTTGTGATATCGGTAATATTTATGAGCTGCCACCCAGGAAAATATTTTTGAAGACATAACGAAAATTGACAATGGGAATAAACGACACTGATCGGGTTCTTTTGACAGATTGTATGGCCTAAGGGGAGGTGTTTAGAATTACGGAGACGAATTTTATGGTTATTTGTGATAGCTGTTTGGTTTAGGTGAGATAGCGTTTATATAGAGAATAACAATGATTGATTTAAAAATAAGAAAAAAAAGGGAAGTTTTTTTTTATATTTGAAAAGGTCATTATCAGAAGTTATTTTGTCAATAATTCAAAATTTTAATACATACTGACAAAATTTGTAAATTACAATATAATTTAAATATCTGCAGAAAAATAGAAAAGAAAATATTTCGATATTAAATACGAATACTTTAAAAGAAAATTCAATTCGATTGAAAATTCGATCATAACTGTAATTTAAAGTAGATATGCTTAAAGGTGAAAAGTTTAAAATGTGCATTCAAATGAATTCAAAGCTTATAAATAGACATAATTGTGTTTGATGATGCTGTTCAAATTATGATCAAACATAATTCACTGGTGTCAACTATCATTTCATGTTATTTGTTAAAAATCATATGATTACATAAAAATAATTGTTGGTTTACTTTTTTTATATTCAAGTAAACTACCACTATGGATTTAGTATTGGATTTCAGATAATTAAGAGAAATAAAAGACACCATAAAAAAATCTAAATAACATATATTTTATTATAAAAGAAAATTACCAATTTAAACGCAACAGTTTTGTAGCAAATATTATGGAGAAATAAATATCACACTTTCTTTTAAACATATACTTAATAGAATGGCAGTCATAATTCTTAGAAATTAAAACATACTTTTGTTGTCACAAATTACATAGAAAATTAATGAAAATTCTGAAATAAATTTCTATTTAAAAAGAGTATTTCAAAATGCGTAATTCATTCTTGGAATGTTTAGTGAAAAGTTTTGCTAAAGTAGTACTCTAATGTAAAAACGCACAGAAGAAATCTGACTTTTATGGGACCATATGTTCGCGAAGTAAAAATAGAAATGTATTGTATATATTAAAATTATTTTGCTTGTTTGCATATTAAAAACACATTTGTTTATATCAGTCATAACAATTTTGTAACTTATAAACAAATGCGTTTCATATACAAACAAAACAAATAGTTTTAACATATACAATAATTTCAATTGAAACAAAATGCAAAATTGCAGTTTGGTCAAATTCAGTGCTTTTTACATTATGAATAATTTTTGATCGTGAAAATGATCATCTGTATCCTAAGAAACAAAAAAGTTTTTGCAAATTGAATAATACACTCATGTCCATAAATTAAGGATAATTCAGAATCACACAGAAATTGAACTCTAAAATAAAAATTTCACCTGTAGAATTATCACATACATCTTGAAGAAGAATATGCAAATTACGGGAAACCACCAGATGGCGCGGATAGTACGTCACAATGACGAGAGTGTAAAAAGAGGGGTATATAAGGAATGGTGGCAAATAAGTAAAATTGTTCACAAGCGCTTTAAAAGCCTTTCAGTGCAATAACCGCATAGTTATGGCACAAAGGAAGCCTTTGGACGATTTTTACGTGGTAGAATTATCGGACGACTGGAATGTGGACTTACCCAGCTGGAAGTATCCGAGGAACTTGGAATCGCTCAGAGTCTCTTCTCCAGGCTTTGGCAACGATTCCAAGATGATGGTAATGTGAGTAGATGTTACCGCACAGGTCGCCCCCGAGTTACAACGCCGAATGAGGACCGGTATTTAGCAGTTACTGCCAAAGGAAACAGACGGAGCACAGCATCAGACCTGTCTCGTCAGCTCTCTTCAGCTACCGGTACGACAGTTTCAAGGCAGACCGTGTACAGACGCTTAGGGGCACATTGGTCTATATGCTCGTAGGCCTGTCAGATGTGTTCCACTTACCGCAACTCACTATCGCCTGCGATTAACCTGGAGTAGTGAGCATGCATTGTGGACACCGCAACAGTGGTCTTGTGTGATGTTTTCCGACGAGTCCAGGTTTAGTTTGCAGTCTGATTCTCGCCGGACATTCATATGGAGAGCGCCAGGTACCCGTTACCACCAAGAGAACACCATTGAACGACACCGTTACGGTGGTGCAGGATGGCTCGTTTGGGGAGGAATTATTCTTGGTTCCAGAACTGACCTGCATGTTCAGAGTGTAACGATGACAGGCCACATCTATCGGGATGTCATTCTGGGAACAACATGTACGTTTGTTTCGGGGCGCCATGGGTGCTGAATTTCTGCTTATGGATGACAACGCCCGTCCTCACCGTGCAAACATTGTAGACGAATGCCTTCAATTGGAGGATACCACCCGTATGGATTGGCCAGCATACTCACCGGACTTGAATCCAATAGATCATGTGTGGGATATGCTTGGCTGACGAATTGCAGCCCGTCAACCTCCTCCCACCTGTCAACCGGAACTTCGGAGGGCATTGCTTGATGAGTGGTGTAATATTCCCCAAGATCAGATTGATAATTTGATACTCAGCATGCCTAGGCGTTGTAAGGCCTGTATTGCATCGTCCAGGAGACATACTCCATTTTAACCATCATACTAACCATACTGTTTTTTTTGTATACTAGGCTATTTTTTGAAATTTGCTCCAGGGAGTAAAAATCGCAATTTTAATTAATTATGTCAAACATATAGCATCTTTTTTGCTCCTTACCTTTTTGTTTAATAAATAGACTTTACAAATAAGTCAAATTTGTTTTGCTTCTGTCTCTTTCTTTGCCTGAACCTCATTATCCTTAATTTATGGACATGAGTGTACATTATCTGTAAACTACTTTTAAAAGTGAAGGATATGCAATAAGTAATTGGCTTATATTTTAATTTTATTCATTGGATATAAATCAATAAAATATGTCACATAAATTCATTTTCAACAACAAAAACCTTTGCAAAAGAAACCTACAAGAAATAAAACATTTGCTTATCAATCGAATTTGAATATATGATAACTTACTTAAAAAGTTACAGATACTAAATAGCTGTCATTGAATGGTTAATACAAACAATAAAATATAAATGATTGATATAAATAATGTATATTCAGTGAAAACTATATTATAGTACAATAATATATTGTATTAGGATGTACTAGAAATGTGAATGTGAGCAAAAAAATTGGTGCTACCTATAGAAGTAATTTTAACATTTTTAATCTTCTGAATAGTATATGTAATTTATAACCTCATCTGAATTGGTGCAAGAAACGGAAATGTGCAAAACCCTTATTGATAATTTATCAATTTTTTTATTTATTAAATAGAAGCAATTTGTAGACTAAGAAACAGTGTATATAGTGTATGTATTAGCACTTCTTCATATGTCAATTCAATACTAACCATTTGCTGCCGAAAGTAAGATGCTTTCAAGTTCTAGTTTTGCTTCATATTTCCCCACTTAACATAAAATAAAGAATAAGTAATAGTAATAGGAAAAGTAATTAAGCCTTCTACTAAGGGGTACCGAAGAGAAAAATTCGTTTCTATAGTATAATTAGGCATTGAGCAGGAGACTCAAACGGTTCTTGTCACGTCATCAGACTATTTCATTAAAGTAAGACACACTAGACTCGCAGATAAATGGATGGCTAGAGTGAAGTACAGGGTATCTGTTTTCAAAGAGATTTATATTTTTCTAGATGTACAATTGCCACATGCATAGCATAGAATCAGTTCTTACTGACAAGTTAGGTAAGTGAATAAAAGTATAAGAAGATAGAGATAAGAGAGAAACAATTTACAGTAGAGTATCATGCAGTTTTATTACAAGGATGTTCCATTAGAGTAATGCTTCATGATGTCTTTCGGAAAGTAGTAATAAAATATGGTTGTTTACAAATGTACATTCATTGTTGGAGTGCTTAGTAGCCACTACATTTAAAATGATTTACTTCTTGTAAAAGCAAGGATGTCCAAACAGCTGACCATTACTGTTAAAAATACGGTATGCCATGATATAGATTTATTTAGAGAAATTGAGATTTTTATGTAATTATTTTATTTATTTTTCAAAATTCTGGCTACATAAAGAAGGTAGCATTTCAATAAAAAATTATTGATATATATTTCTCATTTTTACTTTATTACCAATTTTAGTGATTCAAGATTCTGGACTTGCTCAAAAAATTTACAAAAGAATTGTGTTCAAAAAAAAAAAAAATCAAAGATAATGTGCTACAAAGTTTTTGATTATCTATGATAGAAGACATTTCGAATAGAAAATTTTACACTTTTTGTTTAAACTTTTATTTAAATATTTTATGGGCAGCCTATAGAACATTTTTCATAAATATCTAATGAAGCTAAAAAGTGGGAACTTGCTTTTAAGCATGCAATTATAATATTATGTTTTAACTTACAAAACATTATTATAAGAAATTAATCAAACATTAATCATATAAATGCACTTTTATTGCATTGTAAATTACCCAATGCTAAATTCAACTCTATATAGATATGGATACGTTATATAATTTGAAAAAAATAATAAATGATCCGTTGTTTATGGATTTTTTTGTATAAAATATGAAATATATATTTATTAATTTAAATTAGTTAAAAAAATAATTGAAATTCCATTTAAAGATACTAGTATATTGTAAACAAAATGTGTAGAAAACATTGCGGAAATTAGAAAACAATATTTTATTGAAGCATTTAAAAAGAGTTGTAAAACAATGCGCGAGTAGAAGATTTATGATTAAAAATATTAAAATGTCCATTTATTATAACTTATAAAATACTAAATAGTAGTTTATCAACAACATTTAAATTTTAGTTAAAGAAAGACGATATTAACTTCAAATTTTATAATATGCAGCGTGGTCCGTTTTAAGTAAAAGTGTCATAATTTTTAAAAACTAAATAAAGGTAAAATCAATAAAATCGAAATTTATTTTTATTTTGGGGAAATTCAAATTGTCACAATTTATAAACTGTTGGGGTATCAAAATTAAATTAAGTTAGAACGAAAATAATTTTCTTTGGAAATTCTTAGTAACTCAAACAGTAAAACTAAACTTATAATAAATATAAAAAAAATAATTCTAAATTATACCCTAAAAATTGAAGAGGAAAGTTAAAAGATTGCATTTTCCGTAAAATTTAAATAAATAAAACATCTTTTCATAGCTAGTTTTCAAGAAAATTATATTCTTTTAAAGCAAAATATCACACATTTATAATATCTTAATTAACATATTATAAAATTATATGTTGTTAAAATTAGAAGAGTGAGTATAATTGAAAGAAATATTAAGATGAAATTGGGAATAATTACAAAAATAGTTAATTAATTTGTAATAACAGCATGAGGAATTTCTATATTAATAAAAAAATATTTTCCTAGCATCATTTCAAAATATTATTACAAATCGCTGATGATGTTGATAATTATAAGCTTGTTAAAACTTCACATGATATTCAAATAAAGTAATATTCAAGTATTTATTATAAGATTTACTCATGCAGCTTTTAAATATCATTTTTTTATTATTTATTTAATATATTTAGAGGGTGCCGTCAATCATAATATTCATCTTACATTTAAAAAGCTTTTATTCTCAAAATCTTTACAAAGAAGAAATGATTGAATCAAAGTTTATAAATAATTTTTTTTTATTATACTAACTTTATGTTAATGGCAGATGTATAATTCCATGAAAAAATTATACATTCTTAATATATTTCTTAACAATATATTTCTTCACGCAATACGTAATGAATTAAAAGTTAAATATTGTTTTAATGATTTTCAATTTGTTCACTAAATTTAGTCACATTTGGTATGTCGCATACATAGCCGTTACTTAAAAAAGTTTTTACACAGGCTACGGATTTCAAAGTGTTTACTTGTAATATGAAATTCAAAAGCTGTTTTTCAATATGTATCTAAAATTATTCCCATATTTACGTATGTGGCATATGATCCAAATTTATCAGCCAACAATGTGGCAATATACAGTTTTTAATTTTACCTAAATAAAATATCATTAGATACTATCTTAAATAAAGTTTAGTATTTAGGAAAACCAAATAAAGAATTAAAAAGAAATTTAAACTTTTTAAGCAAAAGCATTCTTAAATGAGTGTATATGTTAAAAACACGTAAAGACAAATTTAATTGAAGTGCTAAAAGGTTGCAAATCAAAAAAGAGGCATGGGAAAAAGATACAAGATATCAACTTCAATAAAAAAAAAAGAGACATAATCTGATATGTAGCTTAGGAAGAGAAAAAGTAAACTGAGGAAGCAAAGATATAAATCTAACATGAAGCTGATGAAAAAGAATATAAATGTATCAGAATTATCTGAAGATTTTTTGCCTTAAACTTCAAGTGTCCAGCTAATAATGTTACGCAAACACTTAGCAAAGTATTGAGAAAAACTTAGACTTATCTGTTTCCGACGTAAATAACTGTCGAATTCAAATAAATTGGGCAATAAAATTGCTTTAGCTGGCTCATTTTGACTGTCTCCTTTTTTCCTTTCCCAATAATTGCACTTTTATGCAAAGAATTTGTGTTCAAATACGGGAGTCCTATCTGCGCTATCAGTGGAAATATAATCACTAACTTCAAAATAATGAAAAAAATTCGTCCTGTTTAATTTTTACTAATAAAAGGTATTTCCTCTCAAAAGACATCAAAACATTTGTTGCAAAATATATAGTATTAAAAATTCGGAAATTGAAGTAGTTCTCTGAAAGAAAATGATACCAACTTATTGAAATTCTATACACACTTGGAACCTAATGCAGAGCATTAAAAGAACTCTGTTCCAAATATTAATATACATGGAATTGTGCTTCTACATCTTGTAATACTATAAAGCGAAAACATTATATAATGCGAGTGTGCACTGTGTCACATACACAATCAAATGAATAATGAATTTTTACCTAATATAAAATAAAATTAATTCAGTAAATTTTCCATTACTATAATTTACTGCCATATTTATACTTTTAATAGCAAAAGTTCATTTTTACTTCTGACTATATACTTTCAGGGTCTTTATTATAAAATATTACTTGCGTAATAAGATTTCTATTTATTGTTACATATATGATCACACGGAAAAATTATCTTATTAACATAAAATTATTACATAATATTTCTTATTAAAAAATTTTTTTTTTTGTGTCTTCTTAGTTCAGACATAGCGAAATTAAATTAAATTATTTAATTACATTCCTAAACTAGCTAATGGAATTTCGATAACTAGCATTACCTGTTTTTGTTGTACATATGACCCTGAAATTATTCAGAGCGCCAAATGATTTTATGCTAATTGAGAAATGAAAATTTATTTGTTAGTAAATAAGGGCAAAAATAAAGTTAGAAACCATTATTCTATTATGTAATCGAATCAGTGTGAGAGGAAACTCTTTTAAAACTTGGATACTGAATGCGCCACTTGAATATTATTAATTCTTATCTAGTGATAAACGTTTTAATTCTACATCATTTCTTATGTTTATATGTTGTTTTTTGAGCTTTTTTTGGTAAACAATTTTTTGAAAGTATATTCTGTGTATTATACAAGGTCGAGAAATACTAGAAATATAAATATCAGAAAGTTAACAAGAAATGCAAAAATCGCGATTTGTCTCGTCATATGTTCATTCTACCAAGAGATACCATTAATAATGTTATGAAAGATTTTCAGACTTTGATAAAATATTAAAACTGAGAACACGATCCAGCTTTAATTTTATAAAAAAGTAAAAATTTAAAAATTAGAAATTAATTAACTTATTTTATTTTACTGCAGAGAAGGTCTATCTCTTGTAAATAATTATATCATAGCTACCTACGTATATTACCTTGCTAGACTAGATATAGGATCATTATCTACTAAATCTTTCATTTTTACAATATTTATTGATTAAAACATGCTCCATTTTAAATCTTGCTAAGCACAGTAGTTGTGATTGTTCCTAAACAGTACATTAAAATATAGTCAGTTTGGATCAACACTTATTCATTTCTAGAAATGTCTCTTTACAAATATCACAGAAATCGAAGGATAAAACTATTTGACTAACGTAATTGTGTTTCCTCCTACACTCCTACACACTGGCACTCTCCCCGAGAGGAAGTACAGCGCACCCACTGAGAAATGTTTAGTTTATAGTTTCTCATCCCGAGAGGAAATATATTTAGTGCATCCCAGCGCATTGGTTTACCTACAGACTCTCACCCGGAGAGGAAGTATATTTCGCTCACCCTGCGCGTAACCGAGTTTTGGGTTTTCGGCTTAGAAGTGAAGTCTTTCCATGAATCTATAATTATCTATCTTTAAATGTTTTAAATATTATATGTCTCTAATTTTATGTGTGTGATAATTGTGCGTGTGTAAATAATACTGGGAGGTTTCAAACCTGTGCCTCAAGTATCTCAACCCAATCACATCCAGTTATTATCTGGTTGCCCAATCTGCACACTACACTGACGACTTTTGCACTTGGTTACTACTAAAAATCGAACCACTTAATAAATAAATATACCACGCATCAGTTTCTTTATTTACCTTTTTATCTAATTATATTAATCATTTTTATTAAATATTATTATTAGATCCTGTTATGTTTGAAGATAATTTTCGGGATATTTTTTTGTGCTCCCCAGGGCCAAGTTACAGGATGGTCAAGCCGTCTGCGGCCTTCACATTTGTGCATCCCATCAGTGATAAAAGAGAAATCAAGTTTGAATTATATGCAATTCCCATTGAATTCTGAGAAATTCAAATGATTATAAATTATACGAAATGGCCGATCCGAATTCAAATAATTGAATGGGCTTCGTAATACCATCTCTCTTATTTAACTGCTTAAACTCAGTTGAAGACTCAAGATGCTTTGAAATTTAAACCTTTCAGGGCTTGATATAATCCTGGTGTTCCATTTCCCATTGAAATAAATGTATTTGGAACTAAAGGTTTAATTTAAGCTGATATTATTGTATTAGTTCTGATATTACTGTAGTATGAAATTCTTGCATTTTATTATTTAAATTTGAATTTGAAAAAAAATAATTTTTGAATTCATAACCATGTTGTTAATATTATATTGTTTTTAAATTTAATGTTAAACACAAAACCATTACTATTTTGCATTTTACTGTAACCCTATTGTTGAATTACATTTAAGAAAAATATGGTTTTATAATAATAATATTTTATTCCCTTGTTTGTTTCATTACTGTGCAATGTAAGTTTTAATTATAAACATCAATGAAAACTGATTAAATCTATAATTTTATTAATTAAAAATCATTTTTAAGTAATTAAAAATCATTTTCAGTAATTAAAAGTATTTTACAGGATGAAAAATTAAAAGGTGCATAGATTCTTTTAGCAATCACATAGAATCAATTTTTAGCTCAATAGTTATTAACTTTTTGAAATGTATATTAGAAACCTTTCATAAGGGTTGTATAGTAATGTCTTTGTAAATATTTAATAAATGTATTAAGATTTTAATTGAATTTTTGCTAAAATTATTGTTCGATTATTTACTGTAGTATAATCATATGAAAAACCACAGAAACTATTAAAAAAATTAAATAATTATCAGATAAAATTAAATATGTAAATATAAAATATTTACGAATAAAAAGAAATGTAAGAACAGCTTTTTTTGAGGGACTTATTGAAATAATTTTTTTTTTCATTTTTAGTAAAAGTAAATTTTGGTTTAAAATATGATTTGAGTAAAACAACATGCTGAAATCCTGCTTATAAAAAATAGTATAGAAGCCACAAAAACTTTAATGGCAGAAATTAAAAAAAAAAAAAATACAATTTGCAAAAATAATTGGCAAAGTTTAATTTTTTTTTTTGTTCAAAAATTATTGCAATGACGAATTTGATTAATCTTTTGAAAATTGTTCCCAATGACGCTTATTTCCACTTTGTGACTACTTGAAGCAATTAAACGTCACCTCTAATTGCGAATCTTAAAAATTACATGAATAATTTGTGCAAGAGTTAACTAGTTAACTTCACTCTTGACGAAAGTGAAGGTGACAGACTTCCCAAGGAAAAATGTCAAACAGGGAATTAGCAGAGAATTCTCGGGAAGAATGTCAAATAGGACTCAGAAATAAAAGGTCTTTAACTGAATTACAAGTAACAAGAATATATTCCAATAATGAAAATCAATCGTATTCAGCAATGTTAAAAAGTAAAGAAAACATTTAGCATAGTTTGTAGCAATAAAATGAATTTAAACCTATTATATTTCATATGCGGAAATTAAAGTTAATTTTTAAACAAAGTATACATCTTCACTAGATACATTTTTGTGTAAATTGCAATTTATCTCAAAAAGCACCACACTAAAAAATATCATCGATGAAAAATTTGGGGCAGCGATAATTAAAATATTTATGTATTAAAAATGTTATTAATTTGGGTATGATATTAAAATATATACACCTTTTAAGAAACGAGAGAATATACTGTTATACTTAAATCTTGTTTAATAGATATTTGAATATATACAACAGTGGAAACATTGCAAAAATACGAATAGAGTTGAAAAAGTATAAATTTACGAATTATTTATCTATCTATTTATATGAATATGCATGCTTGTATGTGCAGCATTCTAATGTTACTGAAAAACTATACAGTGTTCTATTTTTTTTTCTTTTTGATGTTATTATTCTTTAACCGTGTGTTTAGTCAAAAAATTGCAAATGAATATTAATATTAATTAAACAATGATCATTTTTCTGCGTCTGTCTTGTGCTTATTGGCGGCATCTGGTGTCTAAATTTAGAAATTTTCTTTAATTTAAAGTTATTTATTATAAAATTAATTTAAGCGTTTCAAATATCAAATTTTGAAGTTTATGCGATTGTGCTCATTTGTAATATATTTTTATTTCTTTCAAATATTTTATTATATTGACTTACTTATATTTTTACTTTCTAAAATTTTTTATTTATAAATATTTATTCACAATTTTTATTTACAATTTAACAAACAACAAATCTTAATCGTTAGTAGTGCTTTGCATCCTCTTTATACCTTTTTGCACATTTTTTTTTAAAAATACACTTTACAAAACTAAAAATCTTCCTATCACGAAAAATTTCATGAATTATTTTTTATTTGAGTGTTTGTAAAAATAAAAATTATCACGAAATGCAGAATTAAGAGAATAGAATTAATACGGGAAATGAAATGAGTTATAAATGTAGGTGTGTGATGTAAAGTTTGGTGGTGCCTAGAAAATTTTAAAAAATAAGAGTCTATTCATTTAGCATCATTTTTAATGAACGTTAGTTACAATATTTACATTTCAAATCATAAAAAGCTTAACATTATAATAATTATCAAAAATACTATTCACGGCTACACAGAGTTCTCTATCTGAATTCTGTTACAGCTCTAATGTCACAGTTTTCTGGAAGTTCTGCCCTAGTTATATGCTGTTTTTAATTCCAGAGAGTCTTTATATACAAGTTGTTGCATGTTTCTTTATGTACTCACACACCCTTTATGTACCCATTCAGTAGATCTATGTTGGTGGTCCTAGACCACTGATCCTGTGGCGGACATCTGACAGTAGATTTCTCAGGGCCATTAAATCTAATTGAGGGTTGTAAAATTATCATGTCTAACTAATATCCCTGCATCGCTGTCCATTCCCCGATTATCCATTCTAAAAAGAAAATTTTCATAAATTTATGATGAAGGAAATATTCATGAACATTTTAAATTAAAAATGTTTGATGTTCAGTAGCATGGACTTATTTCGTCGGTCAACAAAATTGAAAAGGAAATAACAGTAAGGTAAGCATTTGCTGGATCAGTGAAGTAGGAGTCTTTTTTCTGGAAATTAGCTAGCAAATTTTCACCATTTCTCAATAAATTATTCACAGATAGGGAGATTTTGCAGTAGTGTTATAAGGGTCTGTTCTTTAAATAGTGGGATTGTAGTTATGTTTGAATTAGTGAAGACACTTTCATTTCGATCTTTTGTTTGATTCTATAAATATTTCTACTTTATTGGCGTAACAATGACTTCCATGGAAACATAATACGAGTGGCCAAGTCAATTTACACTAAGTTTACTCTGTCTGACAAAATATGGCGAAAATAAATATCTGGGCAATGCCGGAAGAACAGCTAGTTATACATACAATGAAGCATATATAATCTAATAGAATCTAACATGTCTAAATTACAGGAATATAAATTATAGTATCAACTAACATTAATATCTTTAGAATGAAATTTTGGAAAACTTTTAATCATAACTTCATGGGAAATGTTTTACCACTAATTCTTAAAAATTTAAATTTTAGGCAACTATGTTATGTAGACTTAAATTAAGTTTGAAATTCGACAAGCAATGCCGTACGGAAAGATTAAGTATCTGTGCTGGTTGATTATAAATCTTTTGACCAGAATGCCTTTCCTTTGAGTTCAAGGAAGGTGGGAGGGCGATGCGAACTATTCAGGTGCTATCCTTAAAATTTTCATTATTAACTACAAGGGTAAATGTAGTAAGCCCTCCGTGGGGCTTACTACATTTCACCCTTCTACATTCTGGATAATTCTGGGTAATACTGAATCTATACTTCTGAAGGTGAATAACTTTCATCAAAGTGCCCTTTTTTCGAAAACAACAAGCGAAAAATATTTTCAATCCTGAAACTTTTTGATAACAATACTTAATAATACAGTTTAAAAAAATGTTTTAAGATCTATTTAACAAGTTACAGTCAGTTTTAATGCGTTTTCTTTCTGCTAAGCCTTTACTTTCATAACCGCAAGAAGAACCTAGAAGCATCATAAATTTTACCCTCAATGAATATAATGATGATAATTCTTCGTTGCCTTTACGATGTAAAATTTATAAATAAAAACCACAGAAACAAAAAAAAAAAAAACAACTTTTAGTCACTAACGATATCGCGATGTTCAACGAGGTTATTTTGGTGTACTGATATCCTGATTTTAAATAATAAAAAACATGTAAAAAGATTTTAAATATATGAAACAAAGAAACCAAAAGAATTAGGGAAGAACAAAAGACTGTTGTTATATCTTAAAAACAGCTAGTTTCCAATACTCGTCAATAGCAATAGTATAGATAGTTTAATATTTTAGAAAATGCATTTACAGTAGGTAATTGGATATAATAAATATTAATATGAATTTTACATCTGGTTACGGCTTGTCAAAGTAATGTATGATTTTATTTGATTTTTAGCAGAAATAAGTTACAGAGAAAATTTCGTGATTGTTTACTTTTCAATCAATTATATTCTAATTGATTCTAATTAATTATTTTAATTGAAGAGAAATGATAAGCTTGATAAATTTAAATTTAATTTTTTGTACTATACGCCAGTGAACTAACGGAGCACTTGTAAATCTTGCCCACTTAATAAATATAGCTTATTTTTGCCATTATGGATGAGAGATAGCTTATTTTTGTCATTCAGTTAATGGAAAAGCAAGGATTGCAATATTCTTCCATCTTCATTAACTGAAGGAGTTTTAAAAGATATAACAATAAACATATGAAATTATATTCCAAATGAAATGTTTATGATTTACTGTTTCATTACTTTGATAATTATTTTTTTTTTTTATTTTTAGTTATAATACAAGGTAGTTTGATAGTTCAAGCCGGCCTTTAGTTACTTAATAAATATAATGATATTTTTTTTTGCTATAATACGAAGGGATTTGTGTTTATTCATATTAGCTATGGGTCTATTATAGTACTTGTTGACCATTTAATAATAGTCAGCATCTTTTCGATGACTCAATGTAATCGCCTACAGCAGTGAAAATGAGTAATCTCTTTTATTCCCCCTATTTGTGTCTTGCATTGAAAAAAAATACAGTGCATTTCGATTATAGTCTATCAGTGTATAAGCTGAGAGTGTATTTGTTCAAAACATTTGCTCGAAGTTCGAAACCCGTATGCAAGCTGAAATAAAAAATAAAACGATTTTGTGTTTTTAAAGACATAAATTCTAGTACGGTAAAAGTTGAAAGTGATGACACGCATCCAGACATTCAATTAGGGAAAACGAATTTAATGAAGAACTATTCGAAAACTCGAATTCTAATACGGACTTTGAAGGATTAATATGATTTTTTTCTTTTTGCATAAAAGTTGCATTCAAAACACTCAAAAATTAAATTAAAAGATTAAAGTAATTTTCCCTTTCTATTACTATTTTTATGTGCTAAATATTTATAGTATTCTATTATTATTACAGGTGTACATTTTGATAATTTTCTGTTAGCCGGGAGCAAATTTTGCCAACAACAGATATTTCGTTTTGGTTGCAACCTAATAAACCGGAATTATCACAATTTCAATTTCATTTTCAAGGAAGTAAAACAACTCATTTTCATAAAAATATAACTGAATTTTGAAAGAAATAATTTTTTTCATAAACTTAAGAAATATAAACTAAAGAAATAAAACATGCTATATTTAACGATATTTGGCGATAGTGCCCGGCTAAAAGAATAGTACTTACGTTTTTCGGGAAAAATTAGTGGATCTATATATATAAGCCGATCTCCGTAGTTTAGCTTTAGAAAAAGTTCCAAAAATTCTTGCTTATACATGGAAACATACGGTACTTTCAATCAGTCAGTCTGTCTGTTTGTCTGTCAATATGATGCACCATACCACATCCTCTTCAGCGCATGGCTTTGAAAAATGAGGATCCACACACCAAACACCACAAACCCTCATGATCTTGCATGCTAACTAGCATGCAATGTCATGGGCTATTAGAGAGATACAATGCGATAAATTGTTTTATTGGCAATAAAGAAGGATTATAATGATTTTCATAAAACGAGTTGAATTTTATGTTTACAGCTAGAATATTTAGGAAAAATTTAACAAAGTTTAAAATCTATGAGCACTCTTGAAAACTTCAATTCATCATACATAGAAGAGAAAATTTCGATTAAATCTGATCATTGATTTGCTCCAGTTGTTAAACTCTAGATTCATACCACAAACTATGAAGATCTTTTGTCTTCAATAAATCACCCTCAAAAGATGTGTATAAAACATGATGGCAGAACCGTTGGCATATTTTACGATAGACAATAAAAAATCATGTTATATTTATGACTTGGAGGCGAAAAGAAATGATTTGATTTCGCTGGTTGCTGAAGGAAGCTGTAACTAGTAGTGAGTACAAGCATAGCATAAAAGCTAGTGGACTTTAAAAGTTTATGATGCCTTGGGGATCTATGTATAGGTTAGTTATAATTCCAAGCTTTCATGCGTTTTGATGGGTAAAGCACGATATTTTCTTTTCAGTTTATGAAGCTCTATGCGTTATCAGTTAGACTTCATAAAAACATATTTTTATTGAAGTTGGTAAGAAAATATTGGGCAGCTTGTTTAGTTTAGATGTTGTAAACTATTACTGTATTCACCACTATTTTATAAAAAAATTAAGTGCTATATTATAAAAAAATTACTAGTATTTTTCTTTTTACACTTACATATCGGGTTTCATGTCATTTAAGATTTTACAGCAATTAGATGAAAATTCATATTTTTCCTTTTTAGTTTGTTTATTCTATTCGATCATTCAAAACTTTTGATAAATATTAAACATACTAGCAGTTTACCCAACCGGATATTATTTTCCTTATATTTTATCAAACAGGAGAATGTAATGAGACAGGAGCATGAATGTAGTATGGAATTGATTTTAACAACGCCTTGTTTCCTTGGATGTCATTTCTACGGCAATAAAGTAGAAAACACTTATAGAAGCAAGCAAAAGAGTGAAATGTAACTATCACATTGAATATTTCGAGCAAAACTATAATCCCGCTATTTTAAAGAGACTCCCTACCCTAATGATCCCGCATAAATATAATCCAACCACCTAAATTTTTTATTGAAGAAGACGAAATACTTGCTAGCTAGTTTCTAGAAGGAAGACCATCCTATTCCCAGGTCTTTCAATTATTTCTTCTTTTCAAATTAGCATAATATATACATGTATATACTTAAACGTATATTACGTATATTATATATATATTAGCATAATATACATATGTGTGTGTGTGATTAAAAATTAATTGAAAATGAAACAAAACTTAAGTTTATATTTTAGTGATTCTAAATTGGATATTAGAATTTATTTTGTAATCCCTATTATCCAAACTGTGAACAGGCTTATAATGTAATAAAATTTACTGTGATGTTTTGTGCAGACTTATCGATTTTCAGAATTTAAAATTCTATTGATGAAAAAAATTTAAAAGCAAACTGAGCGGAAAATCTTATCTCCTTCTAAGCATCCCATTTTAGTTTTGGTTTTTATGCAAATTTTTATATAGCAGTTAGAATCTTGACAATCAATATTTCTTATAATACACTTTATCTGGTTTTGTGATTAAAGCTACTGTCTGAGTTTGTGTTTACACAGACGTAAATTATTTTTCATAAAAAAAAGATAAAACTCAACGAACTAGAGATGGATTAAATTTAGTATTGATTTTGAACACTTTTTGCGATATATACAGACACTAGAGAACTTTTTATTATCCCTCTGTAGTGCTTTTTTATAATAATTTGCAAATGAATAATTAATTTATAATATTTTATATATAAATAGTAAGCAAATGATAATAACTAATTAAAGCAATTAAAGTTATGTATTATAGTTAAGTATTAAGTTGTCTTCTAGTTCAAAAGAGATCCATTAAGTTGGACAGGTCCAATCGACTTGCCGTTAAATTAACATAATCCATTATTTTTTTAAATTTAGTAAAAATAAATACAGAAGGTAATTGAACATACAAAGTAAATAATAATAATAATAACGCCAACAATTTAATGAAACCAAATTATTCTAAATATATATAAAGATTAATGTATTCCTCGAGGTTTAAAATATTTCACGTGGTTGGTTAGAAGAAAATTTCCTTTTATTTTTACACTGAATTTATTTTCCGTATAAACCTCCTACAATCTGAATACACAATATAAATAAGATTGCAAGAAATATTTGAATAGAAATTTTGTGAAATATTGAAAATTTTGCCAAGAAGATACAAAGGATTTATTGCGTGTACTCTTCTTTAGAATAGAAAATATATTAGCATATTTTGAAAGGGATGTTTTTTTATTCTATGCAGATATTTTTATTGTATGAAAAGAATTCATTCTTATATAAATGCATTTATATACGATTTAATCCAAAGTATAACAACAGCATTAACAGCGTAACCTTCGGGAGGATTTCTAGAAGTAATGACCCCATATTCGCGAGCAGGATTGGTGGCAATCAGAAAACTCTAACAGACAGCCTAGCTTTGAGTGGCAGGCTGACAGTCCAAAAGCGCTAGGCGTGAAGGTGTGACGTTGACCAATCACAAGCTAAGGCGCGTGTTTTGAGATTAAGGATTAGTTCACTTTTCGCGCTTAGCAACTCAACACTTGGTGTAAATATTGCTTAACTGTCGAGGTGAGACAGTTATACACGTCACAATGACAATCGAGTCTCCGCATTTCTGAAAGCAGTGACAGCAACCGACGTCAACAGGAGATTTCAGCCATTACCATCTTGCAAGCTAAGCTGCCCATATTACGCTTGAATAACTGGAAATTGTCTTTTCTCTGGTGGGTGTTTAAGAATAAAGTAAAAGAAAGGCGTTTTGTTAGCATATATCGCTTTTAGCAACTAAGACAGCAAAAGCCATTAAAAAAAATTATTAAAAAAAGGATTGAAAATTTATTTCACAACACTTATTGTGACTATTAAAAGAAATGTAAAACATTTTGAAAATTCCTTTAGGAAAGTGTAATATACGTCATGTTCCCTCCAAAAGACTTTAAGTACATTTCAAGATGCAACTTTAAAAAGTAATAAGAAAATAAAAATATGTAGATATTTTTGTATCTGAAAGTTAAAAAAAAAAATTAACGAAAGATATTTTTTAAAGTCTTTATATACATTAAACTATTTCATTTAGAATTTTTTCAACATTATTAATTCAAAATTTAACTAATTTAATATTTTTATTAAATAAAACTTAATCAAATTATTTAATAATCAAAATATAATAAATATTTATCTAAGTAGATATATATTTATAAAATTTGAGCATTAAGGGTTAAAATTTGTTGTCAAATTGAAAAAAATGTAACAAATTAATTTAACATTTTTAAAATGTATTAAGCTAATAAAATTCTTATAATATGAAAAATGATTTTGAATCATATAATTAAACTGAATTTTTAAGAGTTTTGAATTTTTTTTGTTTATATATTTTTTTAAACCAATTAAATATTTAACTAAAATAATAATTTTTCACGAAATAAATTTAATAAATTAAGGAGATCTGAGGAATGCATCAACGCATCTTGAAAAGAATAAAATTTTCATGGTACCGAAGATGATAATGACTCAATTTTTGCACATGGAGCATTGCACACAGAGCACAAGAGGGAAATACATTATGGCGCATATCTTCGGTTCCTATCGTGCTTAAATCATGATCGAAGAAAAGCGGCCTCTAAATTTTTCTGTGAAAAGCCCCAACGCAAGGTCTGTAATAAAGAGCATTCCTCAGGTGATAAAAGGTGGATATTTCTGAGCACTCAATCAAATCGCTTGAAACCGTTCATCACAATGGCATGGCCTCTTCAGTATTTTATTTCCCAAAGAATAAGAGAAAAAACAATAAAATACACTACCTGGATCTTTCAAGATATAAGAAAGCGAAGTAATTAAAGTTGAGAATGAAATGAGAAGTTTACGATTTAAAACCAGCTAGTGTGATTGCTGAAGGTATTATTGTCGTGCAAGAGTCCATTTATCTTACTCCTCTCACGCTTACAGTTTAGTTAGAACCATTGTTTCATTACGCAATGGTTAATAATGTTGTCTAACAGTTAATATGTAACAGAAGCAGTTATCTTAGAATAGAGACTAGTCTGCGATTTGATTACGCATCCTATAATCTATTAAAATGATTAATGTTGGAAGGTAGATATGTATAATCAAGAACGAAGAACGGAGTTCTTTAGTTCAAAGTAAGTTTGGAATAATTTAAATCATATTATTTAACATTTTTTGCACTGTATGAGTTATTTGCAATTTATTTTTTAAATAAATAAAATTGTAATTACTAATTATTTTTTAATATAATTATTT